>MNPL01015550.1:10809-34774 GCA_002081605.1 Tropilaelaps mercedesae | reverse complement strand
TATATATATATATATATAGATGCTTCAATAGACAATAGACTAACAGTTTGCTATGCTCGTACAGATTGTTAGCAGAATTTGACAATTCTTATGCGTTTGCCTGGGTTGAGTGTCACCATACAGATAAAGTGACCATGCCTTAATAGTGGATGTATTGTCGACAGTGGTCCGACGACTCAGACGAAAGCAGGTTCAAGGTTGGAACCACAGATCGATGCAAGTCAATAGCCGTAGTGTGCTACTATATTTACCGTGGTACGCTAGTAGAGCCGGCGAGCCAGAAGCCAGAGCACTGGGGGGGCGGCAAACACGACACATTTATAAGTGTAACAGCCATTTAAACTCACATGAATTATTCTAAACAGCGATTTATGACTAACTATGTGTAGCTGGCTGTTCAGCCCGACAGCGGAGCAAGGAAATGTAGCGACTCGATCTTTCACTTTGCAACAACCTTCTGCACTTCTCTAGAAGGCATTCGAGCAATGAGGAAGTAACAAGGTATGGCAGGATTGCCTTTCTGTAGACTATTTACACCTGACTGCTAACAGCTACCCACTTATTTCGATCGGTTTCTATTATAGCGGTTCGTTTTTCTACGTGTTTCTACGTGGGCATTCAAAATACGGCAGATACGACCTCCCCATGCTCTGTTGCGACTACCTAAACCGAGCTCGATACACGTCTGCCAATCCACGCTGCGACAAGCCAACGCCTTCCTCAAGCCCTCACCGAACAGATGAATGGCAGCGGTGTCATTGCCGAACTCCAGTCGGACCACATCGTTTTCATCCGCCCCGAACTCCATCGCGCTGTCGCCGGTGAAACTCGCCGCCTGCGGGACGATAGGCGCGCAAGCTTCTCTTTCTTCGCACCGTGTCAGTTGACCCGCACTTCGCCGTGAATCTCGGTACTCGTCAGCAGGGTGTTCACTCAGTTCACACTCACGGCGGCGATGGGCGAAGTGTTCGTCACGATTCGAGTCTCGACGTTTCGGACAGCTGTCGGTGGCGGTGCGCCGACCGACAGAACTCGAACTGCAGGCTTCACCCTTGGTACTATGGCTGTGGGCAAAGCTGCCGGCCCCAGTGTCGCCGCGTCGACGGCCACAGTTGTTCTCGCCGTTGTCGACGTCGTCAGCTGACGGTGAAGGTCGCCATTGGCTGATATTGTCGGCGTCGTGCTCCCGGCGCTGGCGCCCATCCACCGGCGTCCACTGTAACCACGGACCACAACAACAGCAGTAGCGCACAGGTTACATCGGGCGCAAGACTCTGTCCTAGAGCAGCGGGTGCCGCTGACGTGAGCCAACGTCGGAGAAATTAGATTGGCTGCAGGTCCTGGCCACGCTAATGGCGGTGGCCGCGAATAAAATGACTGTCGTCAGCCGGTCAGCAAGCGAAAGGCTACGAAAAGCGCCGCGGAACCTGACCGAAGCAGAGAAAAACAAACACACTGCCAGTAAAGGAGTCCGCCTCGGTGGCTGTCAGCCGTAGACACTGCGTGCTCACCGCCACCGCTACGGCCACGTTGAGATGGGAGAGGGCCAGGGAGGGCGAGTTAGTCGAAACGCGGCGAGGGACGTTTTGCCCCCCCCCTCCAGGCCCTATTAGCTGAACAAAGCAAGGGTACAACTTGAGTGTGCTCCGGCCGAGTTCGATGAAATGAAGAAGCAACCGGGGTTGAAGGCCGACGAAACGAACGCCCCAGGAAATGTCCCAGGGGCGTTCGTTTTCGCAAACCGTCATTTGGAACTGGGGAGAGAAGTAACGGAAGGTAATGGTGTACGTCTGTATTCGAAGAGGGACCGTGCAAAGCTAGTGTTGGACGCGGAGTAATTATATTCGATGCATGTAATTAGATGAATTATAATGTATTATTATGAAAATTACAAGTCATTATAGATTCCAATGAATTGTAGTACCCATTCGACGAGGGATGGTGGAACGTCGAGTGGACAGAAATATGAGAGTGTAAACATTACCAAACAATCGGGTGAAATTAAAATTAGGCAGAACAAGAAAATGAAAGCAGGTGATTGGAGGCTACCATGTAACGCGCGTGTGAGTCTTTATAGATTCAAACTACACAGAAGATCCACTATAGTGATCTGCCAACTGAATATAATACGGCAGCCAGAGGCGTTGACTGACGCAAAAGATCTAATACAGTCGCCGGATAGAGACATCAATAGGACAACCTCATTTTTCGCGGTAATTTTACATCTTTCATCTATCTAGTCTTTCAAAATGACTTTAACGCAACTCATTTTTTGCTCACTCTCTAAGCATCGATGGAGTCAGCTGGATAGCCGGTCATTTAATGCCGCTGAACGATGGGCCGTGTGCAGCCATTTGGGAACTGATATATTTAATGTACGAATATTTAATGTCCAATCCTGAGTTGTGGCGTGTTCCACCCGAAAAGACGTTTTGTATTAAATAAACTTTACGACGTGTACTGACTTCCAGAAGTTCCTTTAAGCACTCAGGATTCTTTGTCACATAAGGTTGCTGAGATAGTGGTCACCATGTCTCTGGTAGCGTTATACTCTCGACGAAAAAATTTCAAAACTATTACAGTTTCAAACACTGGAATTTTTGCTAATATTTAAAAAATTCGGCGAAAGATAGAAAGAAGCATGAGCAGTGCTGACTACGGTATCACGGCGCCCTAATGGTGCGCAAAATATATGGTCGCACAGACTTTAGAAAACGCACGTGTTAAGTATGCGTAGAACAACCACCTTTCGAGGCAGCGTTTTCGTGCATAAGTCCGTTCAGATGTCATCCCTTGAGAAATACGTTTATGTAATGCTAAAGGCAGCCAAACTAGAGCTACAACATTGACGCTAGCACACCAACAAGCACCGATGCATTAATCAGGTGCACCAAACTTCCATGTACAGTACCTTATAAGAGCTGTGGTTTTCATCATGGGGAGATTCCGTTCCTTCCGTGAGCGCTACCAGTGAGCAAAGAATAACAGCAATCGCCACGACGGCAACCGTTCTAAAAGCCTGTACCTTTTTGCCGACCGTTCTTCGCGGCCGCCTGCCAAGAAACGTAAATGAGATACGCGCCGGTGCAGGCATCGCGTAATCGCCGTAGAGCGAAGTGATACGTAAGCAAAGACAGTCCTTGTAAATGTTTCCTCGAGAAAATCCTCGACACGCCTAGAGAGCACCGTGTTCTGGAGTGGTAGGCGCATCCCGTTGTAGACGCCAGCCGACAGCTAGAGAGCGTAGTTAAAAGCAATCAAAACGAATTGCACCTAGGGAGCCATACACAAGGCATAAGTGCTGCTGGAGAGCGGTGATCGGCCCGAATATGAAGAAACCCCCAACGCGACGGGACGACGCCACATAGCGCCTGCAATACGATAAGATCAGTGTGACGACGTATTTTCGCGAGTTGAAATGATATGTTGACATACAAGGATATCGCCGCACTTATTGCACAGTTAAGCACACCTTCGAAGCTTTCTATCATATACGATTAATGGTGGAGGGGGCACTGGTTTAATTCTTCTGTTACGTGTGTGTGCAGACGAACAAAAATTTGTTTTGCAAATTTCTGCTTGCTAGTCAGGCGAGTTCTTTAGATCTTAATGCGTGTTTTAGAAACACTGGATATTTCAGCAATTTTTCGAATGGTCGGCGGCTATCGAGTCTACTGTAAGGTAATACATTTGAGCAAACAAGCACAACAGAAGTAACGAGAATGAGCGTATGTTACGGGTTACGACTAAGCTTACTAAACATCTGCACACGAGATTTATATATTTAATTTTGAATTGTAAGAATAATTGGCAACACAATGCAGCAGAAGCTATCTATAGGGATTTTCCCATGGCCCAGATGTGAAACGATAAAACCACAAGCGTTGACATGTTATCTCCATGGAGGTTCGTTCGCTTGTCTATCGGTAAATAATGGAAATTCATCGAACGCCTAACATGTTAGCTCTAGGTCGTAGCGAAAAGGCATTTATATACATACACGTCCCATGTCAACACCCATGGGGCACCTTGATACAGCCCCATAACCACAATACCGGTGCGAGCTTACTAAATTTCCCTTCGAATCAAAGTACAACACAAATCGAGTTTGCGGTCAGACTGCTGATGCGCGAATGGCAGGTTTTCAGAAAATTAACAATCGCAAACTTGTTGGTGAATGGGGGAAGGGCGTCTTTATAGGTACGCCCATTAGTAGAAATAAAATCAACTTTTAAGTTTAACAAGAAAAGAGCAATGCTTTATTCATAGTGTACCCACAGATTATAAAGAATGAATGCTGTGTAGGGCCTTGAGTGTTAACAGGTGTGACGGCACCCGACGTTTTCCAATGAACTGCGGCTGGCAAACTGGCCAAGGTAAATGAAAACATCGCTATCGTCGTATTTTTCTTTTTGATGTCCTCGATGCTAATATTGATTGCATTATCTTGCGCCTGAACTCGTCATTAGTCTGCGTGACAGTCGCGATTCACCCTAGCGGTTAGACGTGATCGTCGCAGGAGTAAATCAACATTTAAGAAATGCATCGGCCTACTCTGAAAGATGAGTATCATCTAGGCGACACATATTTTGCATAACAAAAGCAGCCAGGGAAGATGGAAGCATTTCCATATGTACGAACCGATTGATTTCCAGGACGTAATCTCGGAGCTTCGCCTCGTCTCTGTTGAACGTTTCGATGAAGTCGACATCATGGGTAATGCGTTGTTGTATGCGATCTTCCCCTTCATTTTTGTTGAAATTTTTCCGTAAAGGGACTGAGACAAATTACGAATAACATAGCCGTTAAGAACGTTACGCGTGATGAGAGAAAAGAATCTATTAGCGTTGAAGTTACGACGAATAAACAAAAAAGTTTTCACTGTTCTTGGCATAGCGAGAGCTCGTTATAGAACCCACAGATGCAGGTACAAATGCTGGATTTATATTGTGAGCTTATGCAAACACAAACATGTAAGATAGGATGGCCTTATCAGTCACCGCCGACTTAGGTGCCGTCGCCCCGCTAAACGAAGTTTTTATTTGTTGTTGAATAAACGAGCTTTGACGATAGCGCGTACAATAAACTTCCTTAAGCTAGGATGTGCATTAACGGCTAAGTCACCTCGTTCACGTGGGCGGTATCAAAGTAATATCTTACCGGGTACTGAACCTAGGTGTTAAAAGACGACAAGGTCCACAAGTCCCAGACTCGTCACTGAGTAGAGCTCGGTGGCTTTATGCGTTCGCATACGTCCTGCAACCGGAAGAGACACGTGTATGGGTTCGATCCTTATCGTTGCACATATGAATTTATGGGCTCCGCCATAGGAAGTACTGCAAAAAGCGGTACTGTTAAATGTTGGCTGATGTTCAACGCTAAAAAGAATTAAGCGGAGTCACTGAATGCAATGACACGCAAATTATGCAAGCATCACTCGAAACTCCCATAAAAAATGTAGAGAGACTCAGCTTAAGGTGGCTGCGGAAAAATGCCGATCTTAACCGGCCAAGGTGTTAATGCTTCATCGGAGCTTCAGCATTTTCCGTGTCTGAGACAGAAGCGAATTCAAAGAGGAACTCGAACGTTGGGTTTGCTTTAGGAATTTAGCTTTTACTCTTCTTGCATACTAAGCGCGGAAACCGTGTGGATGTAAGGGAAATAACTCGGTGATACCTTCGATTACTTCAGAATTCTAGGTGACAAATTCGAAAAAGCGATTATCCCAACGTGTTTTCAAGAAGTATAGATGAATGATGAATGTCGAAAACTAAATCGATACATACGTAACGCCAAAATAATATGCTTTAAAGGCCCTCCTCGTTTGAAGCTCGGATACGTTTTTGCATTATTTCGAAAATTTTGATTACGTCACGCTTTTGTATGACGCCTAGAGGGTCATAGAGAGCGATTTAGCCGCTCGAACCATCAACATGACATATACTGTTAACTTTGGTTCTCGTGTTTCTCACCAATAGGACAACATAAATGTATGTGAAACATTTATACCTAGAATTGCTACCACGTATACATAGATATGCAGGAGCGGGTAATGCACAATGAGCCAATAGGAAGAGCCGTAATTGAAGCGCGTCACTAAGCTAACAATTTGTGTAGTAATTCAACATCTTATTCGTAAATTTGTGACGGTTTTACAAAAACGTTTAGTCCACCTATTGCGTACAATCTTGTATGCCGATTATATGTTCAATATAAACGTATCATTTCAATATAAACGTAAATTGATTAAAGACAGCCTGTGTGCTATTTCAACGTACATACTATGCATTATTTTGCAACCGTTATCGCTATTGTCGTTTGGTTTGACACATGCCCCACCAAGCAGGTCTGCAAAGGTTTGTTGGTCGTTTTTTGCATACACTCAATGATTCATATTGCGAATCCTGAGCGCCCCCAGGTATGGCGTACCGGTAACGCGACATGCACCAAAAAATGTCGAAGGAGCTAAAAATACTCTGGCGCTAATCGCTCCAACGAATTAAGCGAGAGGTAACAAAGTAACAAGACCAATGCATTTCCGAATGTCTAAGCTAGTTTCGTCTGTCTCCATTAAATGGCCAAGTGACAACCCGTCACTCCAACCGATATCCTCTACTTGGTCGGGATCTGAAGCTGCATGCTGAAGTCGATATCAAAGCGCCACCACCCACGCCTGCTATAAACAATGATTATTAACAGAATTAATAGTAAGCTTCACCAGGAGCACGTCCGCGCAGGCGCGATACAACAAGCAAGAATCTCAGCTAATCCAACAAATTTAAAGTTACAGACACTACTTCGACGAGCCTTTTACGCCGTGCCTGCCGCTCCCCTCAATGGATCTGTTGATTCACCTACCAAGCGACAGTTTATTAAACGCGTCGTGGAACGTGCAAGTGATTCACTCTGAAAACTTCTCAGCTAGGTTAAATGCGTCCCCGACTCAAAGCCGTCAGCATCGTCGCCGAAGCATGTGCTCCGTGCGCTCAACGTCGAGCCTTCTGCCGACGACCAGGAGTATCGTAAACTTCGGTGTTATATCCATAACCCATAAGTTTTCACGAGCGCGTGTTTTCCGTACGCGACAGATTCTTTTTTTGCGAGGTACACGTGGATAGAAAACGTCAAAGCAATCGACGAGTAGATTGGCCCGATAAATACGATAGCTAAATGCCCGCTTTTGCGCTTCACATATTAACGCCTAGTCGAGCTCTGTGGCTTGATGCATTCGTATACGCCTTGGGACCGGAGGAGACATGTGGGTGCACAAGTTCGATCCCCGTCGGCGCACATTTTCATTTTTATGGGGTCCGTCTTACGAAATAATGCGAAAAAGCGCCACCGTGGACGTTAAATGTTGAATGGTGGTCAGCCCTAAAAAATATTTATATTAACGCCCAAAGAAAGCTAAAGAACGATTTGATATGCTCGAGGCACCTATACATGTTTAGCCTTGGACGCGCAATCCATTCAAATTTAGACTCATTTTTCTCACGGATTATGTCGCCGTTACGTACAATAAATATAAGTAAGCCACAAGACTCGTTGAAATACGTTACAACTATTAATGTCTTCTAGGTGCCTAAAAGCAGCATACTATTTAATATTTCTTAGCAGCCTAATGGCACCCACACCCCCTGGTAACCCATACCGTAAACTATCTTTCATCAAGGCCGAGATGAAACCATTATATTATAGCGTCTATTTTGGCCAACTTAAAAACAGTATCGGTTCAATCTTCGTTCGAATGTCGAAACTTAAGCGAATACTCTCCAGGAAGTAAATTGGCTGACTGAAGGGACTTTCATGCCGTGCCTAGTACACGAACACGATACCTTTTTGTAAGTACTCGCGCGGGCGATGGTTGATGAAGGTCAGTTCTCGTAGCTTCTACTTTGCGTCACCTAACTCTACAATTCACCATTTTATGCAAACACTATGCATCGGTGTGTTGTTGGCTGGGTCCGTGACAACGTTACGGCCAATGATTAGAATGTAGCCAACATGGTTCGGTCGGGCCAGCCGCCTTGAAAAAAGACGCATCGTACAGATTTTGTCAGCTACCTAAACTCCAGAATAGAAATGACATCACGTCCCGCGAAACTCGCGCAGCACGCATTCAATATGCGCGCAGTCAAACTCACCCTTCACTCAGCAGTTTCTTCGCGTAGCAGGCCAACGCTCTGTGTCAGCTTTTGTCCTACCCGTGAAGAATCGCAAGCTATTTGGAGGTCGGAATCCTTGCTAAATCCCGCTTCAAAGTTTGTCTTCGAAGACGTCGATTGAGCATCGCTGGAACACTTCGATTGCGTACTATGGCAATGGGGTTTCGCTACGGCTGTGTGACGACATTGGTCGAACACCGTGAATTGCCTTCTCTAGTACATATGCACCGCGTATATAAATGCGCCTTCGTTAGCTTAATGTTTAGAACAGATATTAATGGCCTCATTATATGCATAGCCTACCTCGAAGACTCAAGAAAGCGAAGTTTAACGACGGAGCCATTTCCCCATGAAGCTTTTCGCTTGCTGAGTAACTACCGGTGTGGCCACGCATCGGTGTCAAAGCATCTGTGTTAATCCTTTAGTGATTTTTCACCTACGAAACTGTTTTATGCAGCCCTCAATTTGCCCTCTTGGGTGTTTAGCACTGATTAGTTCCGTCGTAGAGCATACTCAAGCTGTGATTAATATAAGTTATATCACATAAATTAAATTATACTGTATAAAAGGTATTCTATAAGCCTAGGAATCAAGGATAGTTTCTGTAATAAGATTCGCAAAAATGCATGAAACAGTTGGACCTGAGAGTTTTGTCTCTATTCAAAGCGCAGGAGAACTGTTCGGGTTAAATATATGTTCAAAAAATCCTAACGTATACCATTTAGTTTGTAGATTAAGTATCTCGACTCCGTTTTATGATATTCAATGATGCTACCTTTTTTGCTGAACGACGTTGCGGATATGGTAGACCCTGGGCTCTCTTTTCTCAAGTCACCGAATGAATTTCCAAAAAACTTGAAAAATGTATTACAGAGACCTGGTTCGCAATTTGATGTGCAGCAGTACAATGAATCTATATGAAATGCATTTTTCCTATCTTAACATCCAAGCTCATTAATAAATCAAGCAATTCGTTTGTGACTAAGGTGTTCTGGCTGCACCGTCTTAGGTAAATATAGAATAGTGTCTCGTAGCTTAGTCGAGACGAGTTTTTTATCTAAGGCGTATCTGCTATGTGCTAATAATACCAGTCTCCTCTTTCACAAGCACCACCTGCATACATGCATTATGAAGAACGGCAATACGTACTCAGTCAAAGCTTTAGATTGGTTTTACCATTGCGAATGGGTCCAGTATTTTTTGACTCAACTTATTCATAGGAGAGCAGGACGGTTTGCTGAGTGGCTACCACACGCAAAGGTGTTTTTGGTACTTTTGTTTGTCGTATGCTCTTGCAGTGAAGATGATCAGAACTAGTAAACCTAGGCTCCGACCAAGACAATCTAGATAGATCGCCGGAGCAAAGTTCTCATTAATATAACCCATTTCCGCTTCAGGCAGTACGAAAATCGCGTTACGCTTTTTTGCTTAAACTTTCGAGAATCTTCCTTCAATCAAATCACATTGAGCCCTTCCTAGATTGGAGCATTGAAACAGTCTTGGCACGCTATATCTGAAAGTCCACTAAAACTCAAAACCTTAAAAATGTATAGATTCTCATATGGCGGTTTCTAGCTAATACTGCATTCTATGGACTTAAGCAACAACTAGCAAAAAAGTTATTTTTTAGTTTGATTGCACTGCTATTACGAAGCTACTATTACGGTATATAAATAGTTCTCAATTGAAGGGCTTTTATCGATGTTGCTCCGTAAAGGTGGACTAAAACTCGCTAGGACATAAGCAAATCTGGTAGTTTGCTATATAAATGTGGCCGTTATGCTAGCAAATGCCAGCTTACATGACACGCTTTTTTAGCTTTTTTTTACAAGTAAGGAATGACCAGATCAAAGACGAGTCGGACCGGGTGTTTTACAGGTGGAATTTTGTAAGACTAGAAATAGTGAAGCGTGACTTACTCAATTATCTCCATCGTTGTAATGGGCCTTTTCTTTAGAATGGGTAAATGACAGGCAAATCGGGGAAAGTTTATGCCACCCTTTCCGACAATAAAAGATGCTAACAGTGTGCCCCTCGAAGTCGGCAAGACACCAACCGATTACCACAACCAGAGTGCCAAATATTACTATTTGACAAAGACAGCGAGACAACGACTACGGCATCAGACCTTATTACAGGCCTGATTTAGAAGAAGTACATGTTTTGTCGTGACCGGAAAGCCGAGTTGTACTGTGGCCGCTGGGGCCTTTCTCTGGCCAATGCGTTAGGATGAAAGAATCAAAGTCCCGCTGCTCCGAAAAGAAGCTGGAGTTGATTCCAACTTGAGACTCGGAGTAGCGCACTCGGCTAGCTTTGGGCAGCGGACAGCCTGTACGTTTTGTTTGCTCTGGTAAGAGTAGAAGCAGTATAGCTCGCGCCTTATCACCGACGCAGCCTTCGATTCGCTTCCTGTGGACCTTCGTCAACCGAGAACATGGACCGATGCACGTTCAAGTATTCGTCTCGGGTATTTCGCTCAGACAAATCGTTGCTTTAACTTAGTACGTTTTTTTTTATCGGGCAGCTATCCATCTGTACACTGAGCTGTCTGACAAATGGTTCTTCTGACCTTTAATGTCAAGAGAGCTTATCTGCTGCAGCTATAAGTGACAAACACCCTCATGCTGTCATAATCTTGGCTTGTTTGTAGTTTTTTTGTAATGTCCTATGTTATTGTTTTTAGGATTTTCTTCCGAAGCTACTCAATTCGAGATCATATCGACTAAAACGGACTGGATCTGTCTATTAAAAGAAATCGAATATATTTGGCCTAGGCCTAACGGTTTTCGGATGATTCGGGTCAAAAAATATAAGAAGCCAATCATTGACATCACAATGCTAGCCTGGTACATAATATACCTATTTATTTGTATATATATAAAGTGGAAAACTTTTGAGTGAAACGTTAGTTAAATGGAAATATGAAAAAAATAATGAATAACAATCTCCCAAAAGCCATAGTAGGTATTTTTTATACGTCTCGAACATAAAAGCCCTTCTCAAGGACTATAAAAATATTATCGTCGTGAGCTTTGCGAGCGATCAGGTGATTGCGCAGGTAGTCATCTAAAAAATCAAAAAAGTTTTCAAGCAAATGGTTGACATCTACTTCTCCTCGTAAATTGCCTTCATCGTTTCTTCCTACGAAAAAGCTGCTTTCGCAAATGATCATAAGCCAATTACTACCGTTTTTAGCTCGTTAAAGTCCGTAGTATTCACTCAAAAGTACTTTTTTTTACAAAAAACACCGGCATATTACCAACAGCTTGTGTTGGTTTCTCCCTTAGGGTAAGTTTTAGTGGTGCGGCAAATCTATCCACTCGGCGGCATTTGCCTCCCCTGTCAGAAATAATTGTAAACTTATGGCAATAATATTCGGCGTCTCGCGTTTGGATAACAATAAGAGTTTCCGCTTTTGAGCGGATTTTTGGTCCAGTCATCGCCGATGACGAACGGTTGTCACGAAGCCAGCCTGAACTGTTTACATCTTGTAACTTGACGAGCTTCAACTTACGTTCGTATCATAGACAGACGAAGCTAAAATGTGACGATTACTGACTTGCAGGTTTTTCTGCCGATAACGGCATTGCTGTACATTAGAGAACATTCTACTTCACACAAGCGTACTATAAAAATTATCAGTTCATCGATTATTATTAGTAGCTTATCTATGTGTTCTATTAGCCACTATGTACGGCAAAATGCTGTTACACAGTCAAAGCAGAAAAGTAATTTTGAGTTCTAACGATGACGTATCATTCGAACGCTCGCGTAAAGTTGGTGTTACCATACAATATGATGGCATTTGCAGCATTAGCCGCATTTCTATTCAGAGGAGTCATCTATTTGACATCACTCCGAGGTCACCTACCATAAATTCAAAGCTATTTTTCTTGCATTGAGGAGTAACTTGCCTGAGACTTTGGTACGTAATTGTCCTTCACATGTCTGTCAAAATAGATAAATCACGCACAAAATTCAGAAAGTGAACTTCGAGTCATCTTTCTTTATATGTGAAATAAGTTTAAATTGATTTTGACCTCGAAGAGCGACACATGTACTGCATAAATGTTATTCACATTTTATTTATAAACGTTAGAATGAAAATTTTATCGACAACAGCAAGGAACGCTTGATCACCTCCTATGTACACCGACCTGAGTGATATTAGTATTCCGACCATAACGTACGAAAGACGCACGTGTAACGTACCACCGAAACAAAGTTATCTGACGTTTAATAATAATATCGCCCTCGCATGCGCCGTAGTGTAAACACGACCATCTGCCAAAAACAAAAAAAAAAACAATTTAGAGGTTGAATTATTCATACCCTTTTGATTAAGTTAGCAAAATGAAAATGGGCAAGTATCCCGGTTTTTCCTTCGTACAATCCAATAATAATGTAAGTTGTGAAAAAATACCAGAAGCTTTTCCCAAACGCGATTGAGCTGTGTGACTCAAATATCGCTAGCATTTTTTTGCGGTCTATGGATGACTCGAAGAAGAGCTCAGCAAAACTTTTAAGTGCTTCACAAAAAATTGCGGGACGATACCACAACCATGGACACAACAACATTCGATGGTTCGGCATCTAATAATGCCAGAGATGGAAACAGGGTGGACTTCCGCATTTGCACAGGACATCGTCAAAAGTTCAGATGTAAATATCGATTCTACGAAAGGTGCTGCTGCGTGTTTACTCGGTTTACCGGTACTATAGCCGGTGAATGCGATTCTTGTGAATTTCATTGGGAACCTGTGCGCGGCTTTCCCGGGCGTCGCCAGCAGGAGAACGTAAAATAGAATATTGCGTCGTGACCTGAATGATCGTGGCCAATCGGCGTGTCACTCGGGTCTTATCCGGCGTCGCCCAAAATGCTACTAAGCTAATGCTTGTGTCAAATCGTCAGAGGTCATACAGATGCTACAACTGGTCGCAGTAGTCAACTGTACAGAAGTGATATATTTCTTCGCGTCCTCGATCATACAATGGATGTATAATTTATAGTTGAAAAAATGGGATTATTTAAAGGAATAGAGTATTTAGCACAACACAGCTTAGAGATAGTTACTAACATTAGATAAATTAGTAAAAATTCATTAAGAAACAGAATATAATATATAAGAATAAAATTAGTTCATAAATAATAAATATAAAAGCTGATAAAAATAAGGCTACATTTGGCAAATGAATACAATAAGGTGAAACAAAAAACAAATTGTGTCCACTAAAATAATTTCTTTAAGATCTTCTTATACGCTAATGTAGACCTGGATATGTGCACCTGTATTATGAACCTACGCTTCGCTTGTGAAATAGCGTTTTTGCATGAGAGATTATTGACCACGATCATTTGGTAGATATAATGAAATTTACGATTCAGCAAGGGCATATTGCACTAACACCACACCGATTGGATCTGATGAGAATCTATAAATAGCAAGGACATTGTATCACTGAAGTGAAATGCCGTTGGATTTCCCGAATCGTCCATTAATTATAGCCCGGAGTTATAGACGATCGAAACAGCGTTAGGATTACAGGAGAGAAAATTATGTTCGTAGAGGGACCGCTGCTATAAGAACATTGGCTGGCCGACTGGTGATGAATAGCCCTGCCTTCGGTAGAGCGTTTTGTAAGGCGATGACTTCCGACTATAAACTTGCTAATACCATTGAGAATTGGCTGTCATCCGATTACATTCTCCTGGCCTCTTTTATAGTGATTGTTCTTGCTAGAAGGAAGTTCGTTGCGTTTTATCTAGGCGCTGATTTCTAGCGCTACGACAGTCAAACATCTTGTGTTAAAAACCGTACGGGTCTCCTAAAAAAATAAATAATATTAGTCACGTTCTGCTCTCGTTCTCCGTGTATAAGATTATATAAGATATATTTTTTACAATATTATGATTATTAGTTAGCAACAGTAGCGTCTATCTTTTATGTACTGCCTTATACATAGGTATATTGAATATTAGCTGGTCGACCTCTATCACGATACCGTACTTGCAGTGATGACAATAAGTTTTAAACATTGTGTTTATCACCAACATAGGCATTCCATTTATTTGGAAAAGAATATATACATGATCTGACCGGTTTCTTTGGACTGTGTACATCTATGTATGTCACAGCATATCATATAGATAAGCATCTAGATAAGCGTAAGGTACTCATGTCGTCCTCAGTGAAAACCAAGCTTGGTTTCGGTACCGTCAGCCCTAGGGTAGACCGACGATGCTTCGCTATGTACAAACTGTCCATATCGATCTGTGTGGCCCCTTTCTGGAACACGAATACACTGCACGTCTGACAGTTCTATTTTTGCAAGTTTGCGACTTAGCACCCACTCGGTGGCTGTATCAACTGTCTAGAAGGGCTGCACACCCCTCCCTGACGTTCTGGCTATGCAGTTCGACGCAGCCAGCGGCACGTTTACATCTAGCAACGAACATCTCTGTCGGCTGAAGTCAAACATGGGGTGCTTTTTCCGATTCACGAACGACGAATATCATTTCTTTCATCGCAAGGATAACCGCCGGACGGTGCACCGACGTCGAGCGAACGCATTCACACACTCTATCTGCGTGCGGCAGCCATCACCTGAGGGCCAACCAGGTTAACAGCCTCGCCCAGTTTGCTAATGAGGTCCTGGATGGCTGGCATCAAGTCGGGATTGGACGGCTGCTTGACTTCGTCGAGAACGCGGGCCGTGCGGGCACTCACTTCACCGAACTCGCCGCGACCCGTACCGTGGTAGACGGGGTATTGGGGTTGGGCTGTCTGCCTATTCTGTGTAGTCTGGCTTACGGTGCGATGTTGGACGGGTACCGGTGCCTGCCCGGTGAGATGGCCTTTTCCGTGCGCCACTTGGGCGCCTGAGTAGGCCGCTTGGGCCTGCTGCACCCGCTGGTAGACGGCTTGCTGAGCCTGGCCGAGTACGCCGGGATAGATGGGTCCGACCCGGTTCTGATAGACGTCAGGAGTAAACGGATAGCCTGTCTCGTACAGGCGGGGCGAGTAGTTGAAGAAGCCCAGACCGGTGGCAAGGAGAGCGGCCATCCCGCCGAGGAACACCGTTGTACCCAGCGCAGCTCCAGCCCCTGCCAAGGCCTTGCCAACGGCAAACACGTCTACCTTGAGCGACTTAGAGAGTTCCTTCGCCACTCGAGTGGACGCGTCGCCAATCTCCGTTACGTTCACCGCGCCCATGAGCGAGTTGAACTGGTTGAAGCCCTTGAGGGCGGCCGAGATACCTGAAAGCGACTCTTTCAAGCCACGGCTCTCGCGAGGAATTTCCTTCAAATCCTTCGTCGTGTCATCCTTGACCTCTTTGGCGTCTTTGACGTCCTTCACGTCTTTAGCTGCGGCTGCTACTGCTACCACTACACAAACACAAAGTGCAGCGTAAAACTTCATCTCGCCGACCCTGTTTGGCCAGTTGTCGTTCTCTCTTGTGTAGCCTGACGGCGATCGGTTTGACGGTCGACACGTCGAAAATCGTCGACGCGGTTCTATTCAGCACTAGACAGCGATGTGACCTCCTCCTCAGGCGAGTGCTCCTTATATCGCTTCGGCGGTGCTCCCGCGCGGTGAGCCCCACCCTACGGCAAGCGGCAAACACGACGATGACGACTAAGGTGTCCGCTACCAGCCATCACGTGTACACTACAGACAGTGACTGTCAAACGTTCAAGTGCAAGAGTGAAAGTGCAGCGTGGGCAGTCCCCACAAACCCGAGGTCTATGCCCGACAAACGAAGACCCCCGAGTCAAGGGACGCAGAGAGAGAAAGATAGAGAGATAGGTAGGGAGAAGAAGAAGAAGATGGAAGAGAGGGGTTCAATACGTGGAAGTAGATTCGCGCAGCAGAGAGCCGACCCGCGTTGCTCAAGTCAGCCGGCTTGGCGCTGTTCTGCCGTAGACGCACCGCCGCGGAGCAGCGAGCCTCGTACATTTGCGTTGGATCGCTGTCGGAACCGGCGCACGCTACCCAACCGCTGCGCGCCGTTTGGCTTCTGGACGGCGCCAGCGGCACTCCGGCATTCCCCTGGTTACGCAACCGTAAAACGTGGTTGGTTATCGCATAACGGAACCACGTCACCGAGTGGGTCGCAATCACCGATGCTGCGTGCACCGGTGCCTGGCGGTAGAGAATGGTAGAACGGCACTGCCATCGCCGTTGGACAGTGAAGAGGCTGACGTCGTCGGCCGGCGTTTTTTAACTAAACGTTTGAGTCGCTGGTCGCCCATTGACGTCAGTAACGCGCTCATAGCTTGAGCTCGGTCGACGTGAGCCGAGCGAGGGCGAAAAAAAGGAAAAATGTTAAACGCATGACGCTGTGACGCGTGGCGACGCAGACGAACATGACGGAAGCATTTTGCATTTGGTGCGTGGATCTGCGTGTGTGGGGAGATGGGAGCGTGCGGCTATGGTTAACGCACAGACGCTTCGACGAATCCGTAGTGTAATGGGCAGGCCGATGAAGTTGGCCCACCTCCCCACTGGGGATGGGGGTCAAGACCCTTCCATCGAAAATACGTTTTGTTGAGGCGAATTCGAGAATTGGAAACAGTTCACGAGCGACTACGTTGCTGTGAGCCACTTCGTGGGTGGTTTGACACTTCACTCGGATAGGACATTTGGGGAAGACAATGGGGCATTTTGTAACTGCAGACGACCGTGGTTATGGGATGGGGCCGACGGCTAGGAAACAATCGATTTGCTGGAAGACGGCGCTAAACGTGCGAGGCGAACGAGAAAAAAGGCCGACGCGAAGGAAACGTTCGTTTTCATGCGCATACAGTAATGCTTTATGGTAGAACAGCAATGACTGAGCTCATCGTAGACGGGGCGATATACCGAGTCCCGTGTTTCGACATGTAGATGCTCATTGGTCGCGACAGTCGACCTACCTACGCCCGAATATCAGAGATGACAGTCGTAATTTCTTTTTCATCCGATGAATTCGTCGACCGCTAAACTCGTTCGGCTGAACTCGTCCTCTTATGGGCAGTGACGTTTCTTGTGTCACGTGTGGGTCACACAGCGTATCGAGGAGCATAGCATCATCTGGAAACAGAGTGAACTGCTTGAAGCGTTTGTGGGTGTTTTTTTGTATCCGTTTGTTGTTTCCAGGACGTTGTTCAGCCGAAGTGGAGCTCGCTATTCAAAAATCGCGCCATGGCTGCTGAGCATTTGGCGAAAGTGCGAGCGCTGTTAGTGCGAGAGATGTTAGCCTGACCAAACGACCAAGTGGTTTGTGTCCCTGAATGTGTCCACAACAGTCTAGCGATGTCAAGGGGGAATAGTCACGTGTAGCCGTTGCCGTTCGATCTAGGCCGAAGAACAAAGCCAGCACAAACGTGAAGAGGCTGCTTCCGACCTTGTTATCCTTTTAGTATTACATAATATAGAAACAGCAGGATATCTAGGTACTTTGAAGCTAAAAAACACCTTTTCAAGGCGATTCGCAACTCACCGGATATCTGGCTCCCGTCAGATGACGACCTGCTCTGGGGCATCTTCACACTGGCCAAACTACATCGTCTGTCTAAGTGTATACGCGAGCCTTACTTGCTGTCGTGTCATATATGTGCACACAGCTGGCGTCTGCCTTGCTCCGACTAAAACTTCCCGATGGAGTGAGGTTTTCAAGTACTGCAAGAGCCACACTGCAATATATAAAGGCGCACAGCCGGCAAAAATAACTGCGCATTTTCCAAGATTCCGACTAGAGTCTATGTCTCCCTCTCTATATTTCCTTCGGCTCCCAAGGATAAGTGGCCTGCCATACGCTATCACAATGCCAGAGTATCAGCCGTTAGCTGGCCAAACACTATTTTCGCGTTCATTTATTAATTTCTGCCCAACCTGTCAAAGAAAGCTGTGTTGGCGTCTGTGAGCAAGCGTGCAACTCACGCTATTGTCGTTTTCGTCGAGTCGGACAATTCCTCTATTTATTGTAGTTGTATGCTTTGGAAAACTGTAATCTCCGGAGAACGCGAACTTAGGGCTATCGTACGCTGAACGAGGTAGTAAACGAATCCCAGCTATTGCTAAAGAATAAAACGTTTTACTAAGGATATACCATAGCACACTAATCTGTGTGTACGCCCGTCATGCGTTTGCGCAGAGTGCGCAGAGCAGCTGAAACGCGTCAAGCCCCTTTGCGCCCCTTCGTTCCTCTTGGCACTGTTAGCAGGCTCATGACCTCAAAGCGTGATCTTCGTGATTCTGCTGTTAAACTTCTGAAGCGGATAACTCCAGTGAAGAAGGTGGCAACTGTACTTACGTCGGCCAGCTGACCCGGTACTGGTGGGTGTGTGTCGATGCATGCAGTTCACGGAATGTTTAGGAAAAGGATAAGTTTAATTGCCATCTTGTACCGATGGTGTTTGCTTTCGTTGACGAGAGCTTCGCGTAGGTGCGTTTTAGTATAAAAATGTTCTCTCTTATCATCGCGTGAAAATGCGCTCTATATTATAAGTAACGGTGGCCATAGTATATATGTATATGGTCGTATTTATCGCTTAAAAAAAAAACGCAATAAATTGCGCAATTATAGTCACTACAGAGATATACGGGTATATATGCACCGTCAGTAGCAAACTACAAACAAAGACCTTTCCGACAATAGGGAACATCCTCTAGGGGTGCAGAACTCAGCCAGCGTCCGACTAGTTTTTAGACATATTGAATAGGTTTATTAAATAAAATACATAAATGAACAAGTTGTATCCATAACCAGCGGTTTGTTGGATAAATATGGGGACATATCCACCCATACCGCGGTGCGTTCCATCTCCCAACGTAGGCGCATACAACCGGGTAGCCTTTATTCAATACCGGCCAGTTTATGATTCACGCGGATGACTACAGCGAATGGGCCAGGCAACAAAAAGAAAAAACATTGTAACGCCAATCATTTTACCTGCCGCTAATCCGGCTTTGTATGCACATGTGTGTAGTTTCGCTTTTCTTAGTGACAACGCCAACGATGGTCCTTCCCAATGCTGCACGGTGACAAAACCTTCGCCGGTTTCGATGCCTTGCTCCTCGAAGTTCGAGTCGACGAAGTTTATACGCTACTGCTCCCAGTAGGAAATCACAGGAACGCACGAATGACTAAATACGAAGCAAATATTTGTTGTTGAGAGGCGTAACAATCGTTAGACGTTTAGGCATAATAAAGAACGATAGATGATAACTATCGATATTGGAATGCTACGCCACGACGGCTCCAGGAAGGGTGCACAAACAGGACAGAAGCGGCCATTCGGCCTGTAAAGGCAAGCAAAATGGTCGCGGCCTACCACGTTTAAGGCCTCTTAATATATTACAGCGATACTGTCAAAACCAGCGAGATAATCTAAAGGTTTGGCCTTACAAAGAAAAAACCAACCTAAATGAGCTTTTGAAGAGGCCTGATTCCCGTAGGATGTAGCATCCTATAGCGATTTTTTAGTTCGCCATTAAAACACGAACGTTCCTTAGCTTTTCCGTTCTGCTCCAAAAAAGAACTTTGTCTTTAATGAGTCGGTTAATTATACACGTTCTCTGTGTCGACGAAACCTAACGTCACTACTGAGAACCGAACGCTGTCGATCCAATTGAACCAATCGTGAGTCTGAGAATGGCTCTTTTGCCAAGTGGGAATCGGACGTCGGCTACAGTCTCCAATAACATGAGCGTTTGCTGGTAGACGTCGCACTTGCGGCTGTATGGCCTGCGTTTTTCCGCTGCACCTGCTAATAAACCTCGTCGTTCGTCTTGTTGGCAAAGCCCTCGTGCAAAGCTTCCCGGATCGTATGCCGCGAATATCGATGAGACACTCTTTCGTAATCCTGTGTCTCAGGACTTCGACGACACCTGCGTATTGGAGCTTCGGCTGCTACCGGGACTCCGACGCTTTCCGACGGCCGTAAACGCGTCAGTAGAGCAATCTCCGCCATGGCGAGTACGGCTCGCATTCCGCAATCGAAGAGAATTCCGATAGGAGTTTTGTCTACTGTTTCCGCGCCGTCTACCGTCGCTTGTGCCGGTGGTGCCGTGACAGCACACACGGCCAAAGTAGCTGTGTATATATTCTCGTCCGCCCAAAAAGCGTGGAAATGCGCTTGCAAAAACCCTGTTGTCATGTGTTGGTGGCAAATGTTGTCATGAGAATGAACACCATTACCCGGCATCAACAAATTAGGTTTGAAGATGTCTGCCAGCGACGCGATGTATGGCGTTCAACCGATCACCATAACGGTAATTATGAGATGTTCCCATGTCGAGCTACACGAGTTTAGTTGTTCTGTATTTTTGCTATGGTTCGTGTCGATCTTACGCCAGTTCACGGCCATTTCTAGGACCTTTGCGATGGCACGGCTTACCAATGCAGTTGTCACTGCCACCGACAGCCAGATCGACCAAACAGCAGAAATGCCATGCGAATGAAATTACCTCGATACGACGAGCGGCAGCTTTCTGGCTGACAGTGATGGGGCGTTATATTTAATGGTATGGTCTGTGTGTCTTTGTGGTTTTTCTTCTCCGTTCTCTCGTCCTATCTCTCCGATTTATCTTCGCACGTCCGTCATGCGTCGACTGGGACTCGGCTTTTGCCCACAGGCTATGACGACACATTGTATCGGATAATCATAGTGATAGCAGCAATAAAGGCGACGACACAATGTGACGCGTGGGGTTCCTTGAAGAACAACAAGAAAAAGGTCGTCTGTCGGGTTGCGCGACCGGGGCTCTATGGGACCCACCGCCTTGAGAACAGGTAACGATCACATCTCGCCCGAAGATCAGACCAATAATGTCAGCTTGTGTCAGAGACGGTCTGATGGCTGATTGGCGAATATGTCACGCTTCGTGTCGCTGCATGCGCAACGCCAATGAGCACTCCGAGCTCGGATTCGCTCCGTCATTGAGTCGTTGGGCTGAAGGTCTTGTGTCTTGAGGTCACTCTAGGTCAACACTCATATTGTGTACGTGTTTGTATCTAATCAGGGGCGAAACCTAAACAGACTGTATCTATATATATATCTGGTTCGTTTCTATTAGGAGAACACATCCAGGTGAATATTATCTACAGGAAGCAGCGTTTGATTAGCAAAAGTATAGCTCCGTGCGCTGTGGGGCAAAACTGCCGGAGGTCAGGAACGAAACAACGAAAACAAGCGCACACCCAATGAGGCGCTGATCAATTAACATAGTTTGCTTCACTCGTTCGTGTCGCTCGTGCTCGTTCGTTTGGAAGTGCTCACTGGTCATCTGAACATCCATGCGTCAGACAAATGCCCAAATATAGTGCACAAACACGCGTTCAGGGAGATCCGACAGGAAATATCAGACGGTTCATGTACCTTTTGTCAACTGCGATCAAGCGTCAATCAGCTGACTTCTTGGTGACATTAGGTCGTGCCGTGAGCGCCGCTATTATAACTCTGTCATTATTATAATATGCTTTGTGAGATAAGTATGATCGTAATTGTTCGCGTTAAGCAATTGGGTTTGCCGTAATTACGTTAGTTGTCGTATAGCAAGTTAACCTGGGGAAAGCGGCTTCTTTTTGGAAAAGCCATCAGTGGTCTTAGCCGTTAGCTATTAGCTACTGGCCGTCACTAGGAAACGAAAATGTTCGTCGATAAACGAAAATGTTGATCAGCTAGGGATCCCATAAAACGAGTAGTGACGCGGTATTCCTGGGGACATAGACAGAAGCATAACTTAGCGCCCAAAATCAACGATATCAAGTGCAGTTGTTTTGTCTTTACCAAGAACTGGCCGTAGATGAGAATGGTACGGTACAATTTGATGGGGACCTTCCTAATACGAAAAAGAGACAATGCCGGAAGCGGCGATGTAGGAAGGCCTTTTTCACCGATACCGCGGAACAAAAAGAACTCTTCAAAGATGATTGACTTGAAATAGGCATTAGTGCAATTCGCTGTCACAAGACGTCAGGCGAAAACGACAAAAAGAGGCTATCGATAACGACATTCGGAATGAATAACGCGAATCGTACTTAGAAGATCTCCTCAGAACCGTTTAAAGCGCACTCAAAATTTTCAGTTTTCCGGCTCAAAAGGTTGAAGAAGAATTCCATCAGCCATTGTACTTAACCGCTACGAAGCGTAGCCTGTTTATGTAATGCACCGTCGTGTACCGTATCCTGGCGTTGTCAGCTGATACGTTGGGGCAGAGATCCGGCTCGCGACAATGTAAACGCTCGTGGGTCGTCAAATTTAGCGTCGCTCAGCCAGCGTAGTTAATAGTGGCCCTCCGAACTGTTTCGGATAGCCGTGACGCCAGCGTTAAGTTTAATGACTACAGCGTTCATATGGTAGTGACAGCGAATAAAAAGGAGTGGCCATGTCCGGCCACGCGACTAAAACTGGACAGGTTCCGGGATGGAACAGCCACGCTGGCTCCTTGTTCCGCAACGCAATGGCCGATTCGGTAATGGAAGAAACCGCCTGAACTTCCGAGGTTCGCACTGCTAATGAGTGGATCGTAGCGATGCACGTAGCTGTCATCGGGCGACCAGCGGGCCATATCAATGTCGCCTTGGTCTGTGTTTGCGTGTCGACATGACAGGTCGACGACGGTTCGTCGGCCCGTCTAGTTACGAACATCACGTACCTAAGACAGATGCATCGTCGGCGTTGTTTGCTATCGATCTCATCCGAATGCGTACACTTAGCGTGGACTGTGCTTTTTGTTTAGCCGCACTTTCCGGACAGAGTCGATAGCGAAAGGATGGTGAACGAATTCGCTAGAGCCAGGGAAAGTGTTTGTTTAGCGTCAGCTTATTCAAATTGCTAGTACACGAGCACATGGCAGGTCAGCAGTTTTTTCCGAGCTGCACAGACGAATCGAGCTTATCATTGAGCTTTTGGACTACTGCGTCCAAACACTACTACTAAAGTCCTAAAAAGAAACCAAAACCAGCTGTGTAAACAGGATGTCGAATAGCGATGCATTTAACGAATCATTTGAATAAACTGGATTATTTGATACGAAATTGATGGTTTTTGAGGAAGAAAACGAAACGAACCATTACACAGCGTCAAACACTCTCAACACAAACGGTGCTGCCTTGATTTTTCTATCTAGAAATTTTATTTTTTTCTTTATTCTCGGTGATATCCATTGATTTTTCTACGTCTCTCAATGGCGTTGTGACAGACGAAGATTGCGCTGAAAGAACGACGTTCACACTCGTTGTTCGTTTTATTACCGGCTAGACTTACTATTCTTTTTCGTTTGAATGTTCACCCACGACGACAGCGATGCCAATGCATTGGATTCAACCGAATGACGCCCTGGTTTCATCTCTTCCTAAGTGAAGCGGTGGGTGCTCACGCGGTTTGCCGCTTCGCCGGAGCGTCATTCAGTCGACCGTGGTCTACCAGTGACCTATAGCGACGGCGACGGCGGTCTGACGCGAGCCCTGCCCGCGGAAAAACGACGTCTCCAGACGACGGACAAGCGTCAACAAAGACGCCTGTCGGGGCCACTCCGCAGGCAGGAGCGACGTGGGGCAGTCCGACCAAGTCAGGAGCAAGCCAATAACACCGCAGCCAGCCGGTCACGATGTCGCGGCGCTCGTACGCACGGCCGTTTTGCCAGTGAGAGTCCCAGACCCAGCGCCGGCCCAGCGAGAACCGCGGTGTAGGAGAACAAGTGCGCGAAGACGGGAGAGTGGCCCTCTTACCTCCCCCGGGTCATGGCGGGGTATAAAACTACAGCCCACATGTTATCAAGCGTCGCTTTTTCGCATTGCGTCGTTAGGAGTCG
>MNPL01015548.1:63956-80008 GCA_002081605.1 Tropilaelaps mercedesae | reverse complement strand
ATATATATATATATATATATATATATACGTAAATGTGTATCAATGTTTGTAATTATGTGCTTCTGAATCATTTGCATAGGCACACTCTTTAAACGCCCAAGAATTTTATAAGTTAAATGGGTAATAGAGTTTTAAATGGATCTATACTATCCAGAAGTGTTCGTATAGAAGCAGTAGGAGGGTGCTCCAAAGACATATTTTTTTCTCGTCTGTCTATATTCCCAACAGATCTGAAACCACAGATTATAACCACTTTATTCTGCGTAGACGATATAAAATAAAATTAGTGCGGACTACAATCGCAGTAAGTATAATGTAAATATAATGAAAAATTTATAAACTATAAGAAAGCAGCTAAGTATTTCGATAATTCGACTAATGTTCTAAGCAACGGCTCAACTACTATCCAAGAAATTAATTTATGTTAGCTCTGCTTATCGGCCCTTAAGAACTAGCCATCCAACTTTCCTGGCTATAAAAATCCTCCAAAGCGCCCTAGGATCATTCACTATTACCGTCTCAGTATTTCAATATTTATTTAGCAAGACCGCTAAAAATGATGTAAGAAGGTTTTCGAACGAGATCCTTTCTAGTTAAACTTCCGCCAGAAAACGTGCGAACCGAAGAAGTCTTACATTCGGTTTGGTTAATAAAATGCCCTACCAACACTGAATCAAATAGATTGTTGAGTATTCCAGCATGTTAGACTAAACTTTAAAAAATTCAGTTACTACGAAAATAATATTTAACAATATTTACACACCGTAATACATTTTATTCTTAATAGACGGTTATATAATAGTAAACTATGAACTAAGTGACTATACCATGCGATGGTACATCCTTTCGCCATGATACGCAAATTGGCTTGAGGCTGCTTTCCTGCACAGTCTGTATATTGACCGTCTTTCCAGACAAATGAGTTATTAACGAATAGTGTAAATCGTGTGAAGTACGGCAATTGTTCGAACTGATCGCTCAAGGCACTAGAAGAAACAAAATAATGCCACATACTAGCGGTTAAAATACACGGTTTGTAACTTAATTGTATTTATTCTTCTTGCACGAGAAAGTAGGAAACCTTTAAAGTGCCTCTTTCATTTTCTTTCTTGGTATTCAAATGGACTTGGACACAGTAGACCCGACGCCTTTAATGCAAATCTAAGCGGCGATCCGTTTGTCCTCGTAACGCACAAAATGTTAGCGCAAGTAAGAAAAGGGTGATATCCGCTAACTTTGTCGGAGCAGGCCGGGATCAGTCCACTAAGAAGCGCTGTATGCTGCCATCAAGCAAAAGACGGGCGTGGAATTAAGGTAACACCTTTTGGGACGAAAGCTTGGATAGACACTTAAACGCCATTTACTAGTCGAAGACGAAATTTGGCAGAGAGCGGCGCCCCAAATTCGTTGAGTTTTAGCCGTCCACTAGTCGGGGCAATAGTGGGCGGAATGGTGGAACCACACATTCGCGAATACCCACCCATCCCATCTTTGTGTTGACTCGTTTTAACTCCCCCACTGCCCTTGTGTCCTTTCTCCCATTGTCTCCCAATATATCCCGACCACTGCTCTGTGTTTGTTAACTCGCGTCTCGCGCCAGTGCCGTTCCACGCTTATAACTCGGAAATGACTCACTTTGCATGCAAATTGAGAGACGAGAAAAACCGAGCTGGCACGACAGTTAACTCGAAGTCGACCGTCAAGTCGAAAGTCGACTTACATTTAACCACTGACAGGCTCCCGACGAGGAGTTAAGACATCCGGAGTTACAAACTAGCGGAAATAGGAAGGCAAGAGCAAGAAAACGAAGTTAGAGTTGGCCGCAGTCACTTGGATCTAACGAGAGTGTACGGAAATACACAATGGCCGCTTGTAGCCTCATGCAGCCGATTAGCGTCGTTCACGGAAGATTATTTGTAAAAACTACCGGGTTCGCAGACATTGGAGTCGTATTAAAGGCGTCGTTTTTACTTAGTTTAAAGACAAAAATGAGGATGAAGGGTGCTAGTATATAACCTTATATTTAGCGTAGACGATATAAAATAGAACATAGAGTATCAAAAGGGAAAGGACGCATCGTCATATGGAGCAAGTTGAGTGGTACAGTCATCTCCATAAAGGACAAGGCAAAATTATCCGGATGTTGGCAAAACTCCAAAGGAACCTATGGATCCTTTAAGACGCAGCTAACTCATGGGCAGGACTCAGCTGGTACTACCACTACTTGGTCGGGTCGGGTTGGGATGAAGTTTAAAGCACTTTGACACACGCGCTGAGATGGGGCATGATCCATCTTGCATGGATCGTTTTCAACCAATAGTCTACGAAGAGAGTGGCTCGACTCATCGCATTACTAATAAATTGTTTTATCTATACATTAAAAATACACTTTGGACTGCAAAACATTAACCAAAATATATAGGAAAGGCCTACCTGGAAAGCCTACCAGATGCTGAATTGGATTAGGATAATATTAATGCAATAATAATTGATGTCAAATAAAAAATAAATGTCTTAGTATTCAATAATAATATCATAAATCATATTGCTCCTTTTTAATACTACGTCCGCTTATCCTTCGGTAGAAGAAATGTCCATCTTCTTTGTGTACCATCTCAGACCGTTTTTTACTATTGAGCATTGCTGTTGCCGCTGTTATTAATTGGCGTCGGCTGCATGGGGAATCGGGTTTAGAGGTTAGAAAGACTAAGGCAAAGTCCCATCCTTCAAAGCGATCGTTCCCCTGCTGATGATGGCGTCTTGAACAAGAAGAAAATACGATGGCGTTCCCTGGGGAGTCGTGCGATGCGTCCAAAAACACACACACACACACTTATCTCCCTATGCGCGCATAGAACTACATACTGCTACATACAGGGAAAGACGAGGCGACAATACGGCACTTTGGTAAATGTGAAAATTGTCAAAACTGTTAAACTCTTCTTCTCGGCTCACTCATTGGTCTAATCGCTTGGACTCGTTTCTCGGCAAATTCCTTGCTGCGAGATATCTTGAACAAGGCTGTTCATCTACATAGCACCCTGCTCAAGTTTTCGTATGCTGTACGATCTGTCCCAAGAGAGCATCAGGTGCAGTTAACATTGAAGCTGAACAAAGCCTTAACAGTCGTGAATGGGTTAGCCTTAACCCTACGTAAAAATAATTGAGTAGACGATTTCTCCATAAATGGATTCATTTTTATAGGTAATAGTTCGCATGTTGACGTGCCGTGCGCTAAGTGACCATTATTATGTTAGAAACCAATATAATAAATTATACCGAATGCAGTGTTCTAGATTAAGTCCAACGACGGCTGGCCTAGATCCAATTTAAACAAGTATCAGTATTCATTAATGCAATTACTAATATTTTATATTAATATTATCATTGGTACCAATTACATTTTTATATCTAAACAACCCGTGAAACAATAACAGTGTCGCACAGTATGTACTTCTCTAGATTGTCAATACGGTGCCATGGCGGTTGTATTGAATATCAACCTTCTGCACTGTAAGCACTAATTTTGTTTAAATTTGTTCGTTTGTTCACCGCTACAAACAAAAAGGGTTCGAAAGGGGTCGTTCTGTAGTTCCCGCAGTTCTTAGTTTACCACACTTGTACATTTGAAGTTTTCATGTTTTAAAAAATGCTTTTTTAATTCTGAATAATCGAGTTCAAGTGCCAAGTGTGCCAAGTGTTCATCAATTGATAAATTACTTGCATAACATGTCAGCAAACAGCGCCTGTCAATAATTATAAAGAAATATTGAGTGATTGCCAGATCGGCTCCTAGTGCCGAATATGCCGAGCTAACTTACCCAGTAATTTGCTAAAGGCAAGTGTCTGCGTTTATGACTGTTTGTCAAAGCGTGCATTTTTATCGGCTGAAGAGTTTCTTTGTTTAGAAAACTTTGCTGGTATATGAAGTTCGGCGCCTAAGTTCAGAACATTTTAACTTCTGAAAGGCCGTGAAGGTCGAGGCAACTCTTAGGGTAGCTGTGCTTTTCAGTTTCTGATGACAATGATATGGAGTGTGCTACGCGAGATGGCTTTATGATGTTTACGTTCGTGATAAAGCGTGTTTTGGTGATTCACACGTGTGACCTTCGATGTCTAATCAAGAATTTATTAATATCCAAACAAAGGCAGAGTGGTACAGTGATTGTAAAGTTTTTCATCATTATTGTCTAAACGCTACTCGCCGATACTATAGTCACAGGTACATACCTGTCCTTTCATTACATCTGCTGCTATTATGTTATCACAGTGGCCAAAACAGAAAATATATGTTTTTTACGTACGTTTTTCGATGCATATGTTTCAGGATGTATTGTAGTGAATGTCTTGGTGCTTTCTACATGCGGTCAGTCATATGTATAGTACTACTTGAGTACTACTTTGATGAGGATCAGTATCTTTTCCCTCATGAGGAGCGAGGACTACATATCTGGCTTTAGATACAGTGGTTTAAAACCAGTGGTGCTTTATCGGTCTCTCACTCAAACCAATAATTTATGTGTACTTAACTTTTCATCTTTGTAAAATTAGTCGAAATAATTTAAAAGAATTTTCCGAATTCAACACCATAAAATCTACAAAATATTTACTTACGAACGCGAGACGTACCATGACGAACGCGGCCGTATCGTAACCCTCCAAGCTCATACTAACAGTTCACAGACTGTTCTAGTTTTTCTTGTAGTATTCTAATCATGCCATCCTCACTATAATGCTTTCCTTTATGTTTACAGGATGTTAATGTAAATGTAAATAGGTATTTAGTACGAAGAATGCTATAGAAGCCATGGTCGCCGGCGCATCCAGGTGCAGAAGTGTGTACTTTAGGAACAATATGACACCATAGTTGAATTCAATATACTAAACGCTACACTTCTGCAACTATTTTGTAAAGTGCGGATTCTAGTTAGATAATGTACGCGCAAGAAGAAACAAGCTATGTTATTAATAATCGGTAGGCATTTACTGGACTTTTATTAACTCCGGAAAGGTCGGGTCAAGTCTAAAAGCAAAGAGTTTATTGGATTCATACGGTCGTTTCCACTGTCACCTCCATCGTCACAAAACATAATCTTCTGTCGATTTGTCCAAGTTATCATCCGTCCAAGCTCAAAATTTTTCTATCATTTATTTCCCATGTCATTATCCGCACTCTGCAATTTCTTTTTAAGCGTTGCATAATACGTCTTTCCAATTTAATTCAAAATGATAGTTGCCAAGTAATTGTTCGATCTTACCTGAAATACATTGAAAATTGAAAAAACATGTAATACCGAATACGACTTTTTTCCGCCTCTATGTCCATTTGTTTGCATTTGCACTGAGCTCATAGAAACTGATTGTGTGAGTAGTGATTGTGGGACTTAGCAAATTTACCGTGTTTCACCGGCTCAGGTGGTCGTCATCCGCTTACGAGTTCGGGCAATGTTGATGGCGTTAGTTGAAATATACAAACGTCGTATGCCGTCTGCCTTAGTCAAGAAGTCGTGTTCTTTTTAATTTTTCGACTTATTCTGCGGGCGTTAGACGAATAAACCAATGAACTGGTAGATCCAATAGCAGCGGCAGTTGCGATGATTGCTAGTTGGTCTGTTTGAGAACGGGATGCATTACTACGCTGTATCGACCAAACGACGGAGAAACACGAAGACGATGATGACAGAACTACCGCGAACTAATCGAATAAGTCAACTTCGGTTTTGGCCTTTCTGAAGCAGAACTCGCACGTTTTCTCATTTTGTCTTAGTTGCTTCGCTTTGGTTCGCCGTTCCCTTGAGGTTCTTCATGTCTTCTTCTTTGGTCTGCTTGGAGGCCGTTGTTTATCCATGTGCCGCTCTCTGTTTCGGTTACGACTATGCTCGTCTGTTGTTTTGTCAGTGACTTCTGTTGATCCATTCCTACGATCTTTTTGTCCGGCCTGTGTACAATAAGTACTGCTTCTGTAACCTCTGTTACGACTACTACTACAGAACCGTAAAGCGACTGAGCAGCACAAACGCTATTCTCCTTTTTGTTTTCGATTTCGTCACCGTTTGTTCCACCTACAGCGTTCCGTTTGAGTTAGCTGTGTCTTGTAGTATGAAGTGGACGGTGGTAGTACAGCTCGTTGCAAGCCAAATAGACAAGCTAGCGGTCGAAATCGAAATGTCCCCCGTGTACGGCCATCCTTCCGACCGCAGTCGAAGCGACGATTGTGCACAAACGACATCCGGTGAAGTGTGGGGAGATCTAGTGCTCTTTGTGCCGCGCTGAACAACATCAGAGACCATCTTCAGAAAACTGAAAGCAGTCAAAACAACAGAAGTCCTACTTTTGAACAGACCAAACGAGCAACAACAACTACGACGACGGCGACAACAACAAAATAAGAAACGGCAGCGAGAGCATAAGGAGTAGAGTAAAACCGATAACACAAAGAACTGTCATTCCTTCGAAGGCAGAAGTACAGAAATTGCCAAATTTGTCACCGGCATAGCCATTTCCAACGCTGGGTCGTCACGTTGGCGTCAGTTGGTGGCAATCGAATGCTGGTCAACAGCATCCGATTCATGACCATTAGAGTTTCGGCTTTAGCGGCTGTAGAAGCGACAGTGTCTTTCCGCTGCCTAAATGTTTTGTACGTAGTGTGCTAACATTCCACAGTGATAATGATTGCTGTTGCTGCTGTTATACTTGTTGCCTCAATTTTTTGTTTAGCCAGTATCCTTTTCTCGGGTTGTTTTCCTTTTTTCGATTTTCTACTAAGAAAAAGGCATTCTTGTTTTTTCCATACTTCTTTTTTTTGTTGAAGTTATTGTTGATTGTAAATTGGAAATTGAGAAGAAACGGCAGCCGCCAAGTGGTTGACAGGCCAGGCGATTTTATTTCGAATAGAGCAAAGCTCACAAATTCTGTCGACGGGCAGGGGACGAAGAGTAGGTAAATTAGCTAACATTTTAACAGTTGTGCGCAGTGATGAACGGCACTAAATTATGTTTTTACTTTGATGATCACTGCCGTTTTCCGATGTTAATGCTGCCAAGCCCAGTTCATCACCGACATAGAATTAAAATTGAATTGTCTTTAATGCGTAGTGATAATGATCGAGGTATTTTTGCTTTCTGTAACCTCATCGTCGTTGTCAATGTGAAAATGCTCGGTTGATAACATTAAATAGCTACAATTTCGTTTATAAAAGATCACAATTTCTAACAACCTTGAACATTGTAGTGTAGATATTACATGATAGAAATATATTAATATTACAACTAATGAGTACAACATGAATACACAATTCGTTTTCAGTCAAATCTAAGTACCTAAAATTTTACCTAAATTATGAAAAGGGAATGAATAAATACTCATGATAGTTGCGGACTCTTAGACTTTCAATATTAACGTTTGTTATTGATACACAGGTATAAAGATAAAGAGTTAAATTTTTAGTATATAGTATTAAAGTGATAGAAAGGCGTGACTGAACACCAAGTAGTTTTAGCGAAGTACTAAATTTCGATACGAATCACTTAATGAAGCAAACCAGGGGTTTTAGCAAAAATGTAGTCAATGTGGCGAAGTTTAGGTACTGCATTTGGTGTAGCCTTCTTGACTGACCTGACGGAAGTGCACCAAGTAAAGTTGAAAGTAAATTTCGAAAATGATAGGTAACTAAAGTTTCCTTCTAAAACGAAAGGGCCACGATCAGTGAGGTGCTTGTGTGAAAATGGCTCCACTTCTAACCTGAAACAAAGATAGGCCGGAAATGCGGTTGTAGTCTACTGCAGTTACTCTTAAACTTGCGCAGCTTTTAAAATAGTTGTAGTGCTGAAAGAATATCAAGATTTTGTGATTTAGTTATTTGGCTGCATTACTATGATAAACAAGGACATGAAGGCAATAAAAAGCATAACAGCAGTAAAACTGGAATCGTTTCATTTTCACTTTTTGTATATCTCTCTATCTATGAGTAACCGGAGCACATCATTTTTAGTAATTTCAAAAAGTTAAAAAAAAGTCAAAACCGAAGGGATAACCAATATAGCATAAAGAATCAACGATTATAAAATTTAGAAGCCAAGTGCGCAAGATTACTCAGTTCACGCAAATTTAAAAAGAGACATCAGAGACGGTTTTTCTTAATTGAAAAAACAAGCAATTAACTAGAGCTTTTATTTTAAATATTATTAAAAGGTTATAGCCCATTTTAGCAAGAATCTAAATGAAATGGGACTGTTTCAGAGGAAGGAGTAATGTGACGAGTTTGTCTTTTGGAAGTATCCGCTTTATCCATGATACTGAGAAGTAGGGGTACCACTTTTTAGAATCTGCACCATCGGAGTAATAGAAACGCTGGCTATCGGACCCTATCCGCAATACCATTTGCGTAGCCACCAAACCAACGTCCTAGCAAATAAGAACAGAGCCAAAACTGGCGCGGACTACGAAGGCGACGGACAGTCATCCGACTACATCAGCTTTAATAGTTGCAGGGCCTACTCAGAGGGCCCTCTTGCTGCCGCTTTTCTGGTACTCTTTCGATGGTCTTTCGCTTTTTTCTTCTTTTAGTATTTCTATGGCAAGCAAGTAGAAGCTTTAGTCGTCTTCGTCGTTTTCGTCGTCTGGGCCGTCACTTTCGTGAGCAGAAGCAGTAGCAGAAACAAATACCCTGAGGAACTATTACTAGCCACTCGTGTAACACCCTCAACCTCCCCATACTCGTAGAGCCCGGCGACCGTGATGACCCCAGAGCCCCCTCCTTTGTCTGCATTGCAAACCCCTCCCCCGCTTGTCTTCCGACGGTGGCCGCAGCGGCCACGTTGCTGCTCTCAACGAGCCCAAGCGAGGCAGCTATTGTTGTATCAGGCAGGCAAGCGTCCAGCTAAAGCAGTAGAGGCAGCAACTATTCCCGCGGGGGCTTTGCCCCCTCTCACAGCCCTCCCCATCTACCCATACTCAACGGGCCCCTCCGCAAGCATAGAACTGCGCAGTCAAACCCCGATCTTAGCCCTATCCTAACGGCGACCATAAACCCCTTGATTTACTATTACATTGCGTTATCGATGTGAAAGGACCTGCCTGTTTCTTCCCATGGTTCAAAGGAAGCCATTGCGACTGACTGGTCGTCTCCAACGGAAGCATAAAACGGTAATGATGTGCACGGGACCAAACCAAACGAGAGATTCACCATTCCCCTAATGGCCCCTGCCCTTCCTATTCAGATCAGACGCGAAACAAGGTGTAACACTAGGCTATTATGAAGTAAGTTTTTAATCAGCTGATTTTTTCTTAATTAATGTAGTTTTGGATAATTTTGCATAAACACGCTCGGAACATATCTAAAATTGTAATACTCAGACCACAAACTGCAAAATATTATTTTTAAGTTGAGCTTCTTCATTCTGGCTTCTGACCTACTTGACAAATTGACTACAGTTATACCCGGAAACATTCTATAAATATCGAGTGGAAATGAAAGCCTGATGGGATGGCTGAACGCTTATATATATATATATATATATATATAAAAATCGGCCCCGCGCTCGCGGTGCAAGAGATTCATCAAATTCAAAACGATCACGTAACTGTTTTAAGTCCGGTATCGTTTCGTCAAATGTGAGAAAACGCTATCCATTTTTACCTCTATAGACATGCTTCCATAATTCTATACGAGAGCGAATCAAGCTGGCGAAATATATTTACCATACCAAAACAAAGATGTTAACAATGTTCCGTATAGGAGTAAAAACGCCTTTGAGATGGAATAAGAATTAAAAGGTAAAAAGATCGTAAAAATAAATATGCTATAATTAGTATATGCTAAGCTCTAGTTGCCAGCCACGTTTCATCAAAAAAGATGAACGCTAAGGGTTTGCCCTTAGGACATCGTTCGTGGCAGCCTTTTATGTCTTTTATCAACATGGTTAAAGACGTTCTGAACTAACCAGTACAGTGTTTCATATAAACGGACGATATCAAGTTTGTTATGAAAATACAAAGATCTGGAAGATCACCAACTGCCGCAAAAGATAATCGAACCTGACGACGTTGTTGGGCGACATGGAACTGCGCCTCTTTGCTCACCGGTATTGCATTTTTGACGCAGAAGCTTGAAATGAAGATATAAATTAATGTTTCTGTCCTTAAATATTCCGGGCTTTCATGCGCAAATCTGTCTTGGCCTATCTTATATGAGTTCAATGTTGTATTTTTCATTTTGTGTGATTATATTATCTGGAATCTCGTAAAGAAAGGCGATTTGGAGTTGCTTGAGAAAATGCAGTGCATATGTTTGCGTAGTATTGAAATAAAAAACCATAAACATAGACACAGCCTTGAACTCTCGTTAAAAAGAGTCAGGCTCAGAATAGGGGGTTTCAAACAGTTCCGTATTACGCTTAAAATGGAGGGGTCACTTAACAATTTTTTTAACAAGGTCTAAAGCCGAAGCGCAAATTAAGAAGATAAACAGAAGAACTCGGTGGTCTGGTGTTTTCGCGTACTTATTAATGTGACAAATTACAAGACAACGAAGCTAAATAATTTTAAACACAATAACAATCGATGAAGGACTGAAATATATAACAAAAAAAATCCCGCGACGCCACGGAGATTATTGCAAGGTTAATTACTCTGTGCGAGAAGGCTAAAATGCGAATAAATACAAGAATCATTAGCTAACAACTCCGTTTTTAACATCTCTGTTTTTATTTTCAGCAAGAAGTACATCCGTTTTAGCGTGGCCGTTTGTTTTCAGAAATTTCGGACCATGTTTATGTTCCGGAAATATAAGAAGAGCACAATTTCCTGTTAGTCACGTTGTAAAGGAAGAAGGCTTCAGAACTTGCCCAACGTAATTCCAAAATAAGTAAGCGACTGAGGCCCAATTGATTTCAAGCTTGCATACACGCGCTACTGGAAGATTTGCGAAAAATTTCAATAAAAGTGAACGAAAGTCAACCCAATAAAGTTTAAATTCGAATATAACTTTTTCGTAACAGACGAAGAACCTTGAACATTTATAGAAATTGTTGCTAAGGGCAATAGACATATTACGATAAAATTGGGGAAGCAGTATTACTGAAATAAGAATATATGCTATTTACATTGTGATACTGATGCAACGCGTAAAAAAACGCGCTCAATATATATAACAGTCTTTTTTTAATTTTATGGAATAAAAATGTAACTAATCAAACGACAGTCGCCTTGCACTTGACGAGGGTATGTTCCGGTGTGGCCTCTCCATTCCCCCATTTAACAAAAGGCAGGCCATGAATGCTTTTTGGATTCTTTAGAGGTGTGCTTGAAGGCATTCATGTACGTACAGCAAGCATTTAGATGAGGTGCTAAATCACCGCCTGTGAGTGCTTTCAAACCACGGGCGAACAACCCCAATCAGCCTTTTGGTTCATCTTTCCACCTAACGTCTGCCTCCTATTCCTCTGAAGGGATACTAAACGGACTAACCAGCTTGTCTGTTGGTGCCCTTTGTCATATCCCCGCAAGCCTTCCGGGTCCCATACCTTGCCTCAATCCAGCATCGGTATGTCTTCAAGACTGCTTGTTTCTGCGAAAATTCAGCTTGTTGATCAATTTACGTCTCATCTGAATAACTATCCGCTCCAAGAATTATTCCAGGAAAATATTTATGGCGTATCGAACCGCACGCAATCGCCAACAGCCCTCTCCTGGTCTTTCAAACCGATAAATCCCAAGAAAGGTCTCGGTCAAGTCCGCTACGACTATGGCCGCTTTTCTCGTAACTCTCGCGATGCTTCTGTATCAATTGCTGAATTTGTTTTAAAGCCTATCTCTCTTTTCTTCCGTCTTTGCTTCTTACTGGTAGAACTAAGCCGTCGGTATAGACTACCGATGACTCTGGTAACAACTGTAAGCGCAGAGCACTGCTATAGGCCACGTTCCGCTGTGTTGCTTTTACCACGGAACCTGACGGAATCCCATAATGACATCGATATGCGCCGCCTTATATTGCTTCAGGTAATCTTATTCCACCACCAAGGAATCGTCGATTATGCACCGGCCAAAGAAGATACCTTTTTGCAATACCTATTATAAAAAAGGAGAAGCGGCTAGATAAAGAGACTTTATGAAGGCTCCGAAAAAGTCCTTTGCGTCCAGTGAGCTTTAAGGAGAATTCAACGTTGGTTTTGCCTATAAGCTTGACTGTGGTGAACCTTTCGAGCATCTTTCCTGCGATGCTTATCAGGCATATTGGATGGGGGGACGAGGTATTACCTGGCGGCTTTCCGGGCTTGAGAGTTACTAAAACGTAGGTTCTATTTCAACTCGCGGGGAAGCTACTTTTTGCTAATAGCGCATTCACAAACATCTTTAAGTACTACAGATACACATCTGCTAGACTCTTAAACATATTTACAGGTGCTTCGTGGAGCTGCGGCTCTTTTGTTTCCCATGCGCCCAGCTTTCTAGATTTACTCAAGCATTACCGGCGGCGGAAGTGGCATGTCCTTTTCCTACAAGACTTGTCTTCGTTTTCTCAGAATACTGGAGTAAGGCTATCAATCGCGTGGCCCATGAGCTTCTCGCCCGGTTTTCAGTAGCCAGAGGTTGCGAATGCTTTGAGCTTTCCCTAATTGAGGTCTCTCCACTACTATTATTTCGCTCTTTAATGAGCAGTGTGAGGTTCAGTGTAGCCATCCATGTTCTTTCAGGAACCCTTCTTCCTTTTTTAAGCCTCTTCTGCTTCTCGCGAGTGCCTTTCTGGCTGCAACACATTCCTTCCTGGCGTCGGCGGTATGTGCAGCCCGCCAGTGATTTTCGGATTTTCGTTGGCCAACATGCATTCTTAAGAAGAAAGTCAAACTGTACCGTCGCAGGCCATCTCTAGAATGCTCAAGAATTCTCTTCGTCGAGTCAATGCTACCGGCCGTCTTGGGGAAGACAAATGAGAGGCTCTTGAAGCGAGGGCCTGATTCCTCTGTTAATTTTTTTCAGCTTTTCCTCCTGTCCAAGGTCTCAAGGCTAGAACGTCGTTTCCGAGCCTAAAGTTGGGGCGGTAACGAAGAACTGGATATACTTTTAAAACTTAGTGCTTTCATATTACCCAGAACTTGTATCGTGGTGGGCGTGACGTTTAAATACGCCTTCTCTGAAATGTCGACGTGTTAGCCTCATTAATTCCATTTATGTCGTCTGTGGCTAGTATTTTTCTACCTGGTTTATGCTTTTGCACACTCTCTTTCCAAATCGCCCAGGTAGTCAGCAAATTCCTGGTACGGTTTATTGAGGGACATGTAGCAACCAAATATTATAGCGCCCTCGTCCGTCGCTACCACACGTGCCCGCATCTCTCTTTCCTATGCCGCCCAAAGTTGGCCTCTTGTCTAGAAGGTCTCAGAAATTCTGCTCCCTTAGGGCTTAGCACGTTTCCTTTTCTTCTCCCTTCCTCTCCCAAGTGTTCGACTTCTTCTCTACCGCTGGCCTTCGTCTTATATATTTCTAAGCGACATCCTATTTGGCCTCTTGCTATCGTTGGCTTGCCTAGCTATAGCCGTTGGAGCCGGTGTTGAATTTGCTGAAGATACCGTTCGTCATCTATTTAGACCGAATAGGCATCGCGACACTAAATCAGAGCGATGCTTAATTAGTTTCTGACAAATGCGATTATCCATAAAAGATCATATCATTAGCAACGGAAAGCGAGACACTATCACTATGGAGACTAATACTAAATTGTAGGCAGACTCAAAACGATTTCGAGAATCGACTGCAAATTTTCAATTCTAAACAGAACGTTTTGAAAAGACCTTGAGAACGAATGGATAGCGGTTTACTATAATTTTGGTATAAACCATGTTTAGTATCATGCCTTATGTAGGATACCCAGGACTGCTTCTGTACTGATGAAGTTGAAGTGAATCTTTAAATCGGTAAACAGATTTTGTTTTGTTTGCCACAAATGCATTTGCAATCAAATATGTTATGTGAGGTGGCAAGAAGCTTTTTATGTTGATTTAGTATGCGCAAACTGATTTCAGACTGACATCTTTTAAATGATGAAGACGCACGAAATTTTTTCATAATAAGTGGACAGAACATCTGAATAAAGTTTTTGTTCCTTTATTCAGTCCGTGCCTTTTATGTTGTCTTCTACTCCTTTTTTGAGACCCGGAAAAATATCTACCGTTATGTGCATAGCGTTAGGTCTCTTCAAAATTCGTTGAAACTCCTTCACCGTTTACCACGAGCCATGTGTATGTGCGCGATGCGGACATGTCTGCGAGAGATACAATGTAGCAGAATGTGCCCATGTCGCCTAGCTAGCTTTCATGACGAGTTTAGCTTAGTTCAGGACTAGATGGCACTCAGCTTGAGAGGTTCTTGGCTGTGCTCGATCATGATTGAAGTCCCTCCCGGGTTTTATTGGAGTGGCATGCGTGGAATTCTATTTTTCACTCTAGATCTTCGTCTTACCTACAGTCCTTGCAGTAGTTCTACTCTTAGTGGAAAATACCCCTTTCTTTATCTGGCAACTCGGTTACTTGAGATCGATTCTATAAAAATTTTGTGATTTAAAAACAAGAAAAAAGAATATATATACGGGACTCTCAAAAATATAATCATGTTTCGAATACTCAAAAAAGAATTTGTGCTTGAAGTTTTTGAATTATTTTTAAAAGGTTAAAAATATGACAGTTTTTCAAAATATAATTATTATATTACTTTTAATATTTATATTGAACGAATGTTGAAAATAATATAGAAACGGGGATGTCGGAGACTTCACTAAAGTCTTTATTTAAAACAAGCATATACACATGACAATGTGCGTGATAAGTTTCATGAAAAATCATGTACTTGTCGCATTCTTACGCAAAAAATAAAACATGATTTTTTTGGGTGGCTTTTAGCTGTTTGCAGTGTTTTCAATGCTGATGACGACTGGCTTGAATATGTTCTTCTTCTGAAATTTATTTTCTGAAATAAATTTAATCTCCATAGAGGCGTAAATCAACAAAATTTGGAGAGCCTCGCGGAAGGTCACGCGTATGATATAATTATGACTGCTCGGACGATGGGCCTGGGACTCAAGCTCTGCAGACGCAGTGAGTGATCCAGACACAGTGTAAAAGTGTATTCTGAACGTGTTGGGTCATCAGTACAGCATTAGTCACTGCATATAAAAGTGGCATAACCAAGTACTAAGCTTCGCAATATCCCTTCCTTCTTAGGCTGCTTAGTAAATGTGTGAGTAAAATTGCATGCAGGTATTGGCTCAGAAGCCGGAGTTACCTTTAATCAAAACTAAAAATGTATGAAATTTCTAAGGAAGTATATTTTGTTGGTTGTATAATGTTATAATTATTAATTAGTCTTTGTGTTATAATTATTAGTATTTCTGACGTTTTAATTCCTTACACATTCGCCAGGCATGAATATTGTTAACTTTATCTATATGTACTACAGAAACAGACTGCAGCTTTAACCAGCTTAAACCATTTAACGTTGTTCGCCACTACTTCAAGAAAGTAAAACGAAGTTCCATTCGGTGGTATGATAATACATTCTAAAATTGACTTGTCTATGATGTCCCGAGATGGAAAAAAGGATAATGGTATTATTCTTTTTTTTTTAAAAAGAGAGGCGAAGACTATTCAATATTGTGTGTTGAAGGTCAAAAGGATCGTCTAAGTGCTTGTAGGCGTTCTACTGAACAATGTAGTGCTTGCCTCAACTAAGAGACCCCTGCTCCAAGAAGTACTAGGAGTTAGCATGTGCAGCCGCATCGGAATCCGACTCTCCCCAGAAGTCTTCCCTGTTTTTCTTCGAAGATACTGAGGCCAAGCTTTATATTTTGTGTTTATATCTATGCTTATTCTATGCTTATATATGCAGTGATAATTTTCGAATATTTTGCCTGCACGCTCAACTGTTCTTACATGTTTTTTTACATTTTAGACAGGCATATATTAGCTGTCGAGCTCGGTGGCTTGGTGCATTCGTATGCGCCTTGCGCCTGGAGGAGACACGTAGGTGCACGGGTTCGATCCCCGCCGATGTACATTTACATC
>MNPL01015548.1:15437-58060 GCA_002081605.1 Tropilaelaps mercedesae | reverse complement strand
GGCGGGGATCGAACCCATGCACCTACGTGTCTCCTCCAGTCGCAAGGCGCATACGAATGCACCAAGGTTTGTAAAATGCATACCATCAAATGTCCGCTTTAATAGATGAAAACAGCCAATATTACAGAAGCCTAAATCCGCAAAATAGTAAGGGATAAAGCCATCACGTAACTATGTATTCCACAATCCACAGGGTTATTTTAGTCGATGAGGCTATGCCTTGTCACCGAATGATAACGGTCTGCGCTGTGTAATCTTGACTTGAATTTAAAACTCTGAAAGAAGTCTAAATTTTGTCCCGCATATGCAATGGCATGCGTTATCTAGTGTACTGTTGCGTATGGCCACGTTGATTGCATTTGAGTTTCTACTTGACCGTATTTCGACTTCTATTTTACGACATTTATTTTAGTAACGCCAAATCAAGCTCCTCCTCAGGACCTTTTAACATCCCACGATTTCTATAGCACGAACGCTTACATTAAAAGCGCAAGGTCTTTCCAGAAAACACTGCACTGCTTAAGAAATTACTAATCATCACCAATCTTTGCTCAATTCGTTTAGTGTTGTCGCAAAAAAAAGAACTTGAAATACTGTTGATTTTTGGCAGTACTACATAATGTTCTTGCTCTAGATATACGTTGACCACTTTCTGTTTGAGCGATTTCAGCCATTATTTTCGCATTATATATTTATAAAACATCGCACGTTACCGGCTATTACTGATCTTTTTTATATTGCTAGCTCCAAAGTCACGGCCTCTCTAAAAGTGACCACCTTTTATGCAGTAACCGAGTTGCACTAAACAAACTAAATTCACTAGCTCAGTAAATTTAATCTGACCGGTCTTAGAAGCTTTTTTGATAAGTAGGACTTTTTGGATATTCAGGAGCCGCATTAAGTTTTCTATCTTTTTACTTTGAGTAAAATATGTTAATGCTATTCACAAAGTTCTTCGTATAATGCGACACATCCAAGTCACTGAGCTTACGCTCCACGAGCTGCTCTATGTTTTTAATAGACCAAACTGACGAGGGTATACTAAACAACTGGGGCAATTCTCTACTTTTTATATGGTGATGGAAGACCGATTATTTTGCGGTTGATCAGAAACAGAATGAACGAATAGGATATTTCCCAGTAAGTTATCGGGGCACGAGATTATTAGGAAATACACTTAATACTACACTTCCATAAACTAGGTAGCTGAGTTTATAATTCTTTATTGTGCTTTGGCGTAGGCTTCGAAACTATAGCGGCGACTGCTGTCAGCAAAAAAATCGGCGAGACGGTGTGCTGAGGAGAAAATGTGGTGATAAGTACCGATTAGATGAAAGCATTGGCTACATCTATGGAGATGATGTATGTGCCTCGTGCCCATTTTAGCCAGTGTGTATATACGCGTGCTACGATGGTATATTCGGAATGTTTTCGGCGACCATTTGTACCTAGAATATTGCTTTTATCTACCTGGAATCGTAGAGAAAGGCATATTATTGAAGAGCAATACATGTCCGGGCACTCAGGGCGGCAAACACGTTGGATTAACTGACGAAACACGTTCGTTTGCCTTTGCTGACTAGTTAAAAGCAAAAACGAATGTCTTTCTTTACTATATTGATATGGACGATGCAGATCGACTCCGTAGCGTAGTTCGTCAGGAAAATTACTTTATCATTCTTTTTCCTACAGTTACAGTAATAAGTGCCCATGAGCTAATGCCATTCATGGTAAAGCAGCTCAAGGTTAATCAATTTATATAACAACGCAAACTTCTTGTCTTATTAAGTCTTGATTATGATAAGTTAAAAAAAGGAGTCTTAATTAGAGTTGCCCGAAGGTAATGGTTTAATTTTGCATTGTTTATTACGCGCCTCCATTGGATTTGTTCAGCTCAGCAAAGAATACGCCGAACATGGAGTTACAAAACTTATCTACTTAAATACGATTGCGCTAGTAATTCAACCAGTATGTATGAGTGTATGTATGGATGTATGTTACATCTTTCAAAAAGTTTACCGAGTTTATAGTTTTAAATAAGTATTTTTATAAGTTTAACACAACAGAACATGCTGATTTAATACAGTAGACATATAAAATCGAAGATAAGATTCTACTTAAAATCGCAGTCATTGGCGTTAATAAAATTGACCAGTTCCCTCATCAAACCGTTGTCAACAAGTAGTCGCATTTGCAGCACTGGCATGTCATTCTGTCACACACCTCAACCTCGTCTCCAACTGACATGACCAGCAACGATCAACGAAACGAAGGCGACAAAGCGCGTCAAACTTTCGCACCGCAGCGCTTTACGGCGTCACTGTCATTCGCGTTCCGATCATCTCGTTCGTGGGCTTGACCTGCTGCACCACTCAACAGTACCTATGGAGGGCGGGACATCATATGCCATGCCGAAGAAACGAAACACTCGCTATATTTGTGCCTTTCGGCCTCCTTGATTCGCGGTTTCAGTCTTGCCGCTCTCTTGCTAGGAAATAGCGATAGGCAAAATGTGTTTGGATACCCTGGACTTGAGTCACTTTTTGAAGCTTGTTGGCCTGACAGAGGCCTTGTTCTATGTGTGGCTCTGTCGACTATGGCGATCAGCACCGAGTGGAGCCCCTTAGGGGTACACGAATACCACGAACACGAAAAAGCAGCCAGAACAATCCCAAATTCATTTTAGCAACGCTTGCTGATTTTTTTTATTTGAAAATGTCATTTCGCAGGCACCTCTGATTTACTTGTTTAAGCTTTCAACTTCCTTTTGAGCCTAAAATCAGACTAAGTACAGTTGGGCTTTAAACTAAAGGACTTGAACAGTAGACAAGTATTAAACATAGAGCAATAATTACAGTAACTATAACATCAACATTACCATTCACGTGGTTTCTCCCTTTTCTAGAACTATGCATAACAGAAGCGGAGACAATTACGGTATTAATAGTTCTGTTCGAAACAGACAAAATTTACCAGAAATTCCAAAGCATTACTATTTTATTTCGCCGAATATGCAGACGATGCGATTTCCATAGTTAACCGTTCTTTCTACTCAAGCTTGTATGGCTTGGGTAATAAATTCGATAGTTTCGAGTATATGTATTAATCCCTTATTAACTCCGCATATTGAACTTACAACGGCCCTCCATTTATATGTCTGTGAATCTTAATCTTTTAAGAATTTCGGTTCGAATAAAGTCAAATAACAAAAAATGCCAAAAATGATATTTTTTAACTTGAAGCTGATAAGATGACGATGAAACTGCAATAAAATAACTTGATTTTTACATTTACTTACTGAAATCACGTATTAAGACATGGAATTTTCCTTCTGCTAGGGTTTTAACCCCTTCGAAAAACAGCCCGGAACGTCAACCATAGATTGTTTAAGAATTCGTTTTTATCTCTAATAAATTATTTTTAGTATATATATTTTGAAACCTTAAAAACTCAGCACGATTTAAAAACCGTTAAAAATATGACGCGAACTCTCGGACCACCCAAAGAATAGCACAAACTTTCGTCCGTACCAGCAAATAATGATCAAATTGATTTCGATTTTTGGTTTTTTTTATTATTTTTTCTGAAGAGTCCTACGACATGGTTTTCGTATAAAACCGTAGCGCAGTCTTAATTTGAAACAGCCAATGACAACGTTTTCCAGGATAGAGCCTCAGGCTTTTTCAAGCCATGGTGTATTTTAATGACTACTAGAGAAGGGACACACATCCGACATGTATAAAGCGGCAAGCGTTGCACCAGTTCACATAAAAGGAAAACGATGCATTTTAGCGAACAAGCGCCCTGTATCTCCAACTTTTGCTAATTTTCAAACACTTAAACCGATTATTTGTAGAGGCCCTCGTTGTCAATACTGAGAGTCAAGGACTTATACTACCAAGGCAGGTTGCGTACCATAAAAACAAGCCAACGAAGAATTTTCAGCTTAGTCCCCTAACATCGTTAGTCCTACGACCAATCGAAGGTTCCTGTCGGTGTGTATATACTAATTAAAAAGTGATTCGCAAATCATCTTCCATGAAACCATCCTATCCGTCTTATCAGCAAGAAGTGCAGGATAAAAACAGCAAATTTAATTTGTATAGTAGATTAAATCAAGAGACTTCAAGGTCTGGATTAGTGAAGCACTCTCAAGGTTAGGACGTACGCTAACGGGCTGTTCTCAGGGCACCATTCTCAGCAGTATTCTCTGTAGGTTTTTCACTGATCCGCTCAAGAATATCTTCAAGTAACGAGTAATGTGCTTCGTATAGGCCAAAGACAAGCTTAGTATGAAGATATAAAAAACAAAAATCACTTAAAAATGCAGAAGGACTGACTTGACGAAGTGGTCAAGTAGAATGGAACTGCGCCTCTTTATTTACAAGTGTGAAAACTTGCATTCAGACCGCAAAGGTCCAAAATCGGGATATCAAATAAATAGAGCTGATCTTGCTTAAATAGGAGTGCTGAACAATCTACGGGTGACGTCAATGACCTTGACGTAGCACACATGCAGTGAGTGGTGCGGCTGGACCAGCTGCCATGTTCTTAGAAAAGGCCTGCTTTTAAGCTAAAATTACCGTCATCAAAGTGTGCAAGTTCCATCTTGTACCTTTAATTATCTATAATCTTGTTATCTAAGATCCGATATAGAAGCGCGATTCGGAGTTTCTTGAGAAAACGCAAAAAAATTCAAAGCTTTTATGCCTAATTAATGTACCTGTAGTGCTAACAATTTACTATACTGCACAGTTCACAGATGATGAATATTATGCGCTAAAATGAGTGCGTTCCAGCATACCGTTTTGACATGTAATTGCCTTTTCTTTTTGATGCCGAGTATAAATGAAAAATCTTCCGCACCTTTTTATTCATTTTGTCATGGCAGTGTTGCTGTATTGTGTTGCATTCATTGCACATTTTGCAATGGCTCGAGATTATATTGTTTTTTCATTTCTTTTAAATACGAAATTTTTTCGCAAGTTTTTTATCAAGACTTTTTGTCTTTGCGCTATGTCTGCAAGCGAATTGTTAATTGTATATTGCCATCATTATTTTTTTATTCTTATTCCTGTTTACCTTTATTGAAAGTGGTCGCATTTTGCATGGGAATCAGAACAGTGTCTCTTTCCCGAAACTGTTTTTCAAAAACTGTTTTCCGAAATATTTTTCGAGCAATGGCCATTCCATGGAGATATAATGTTTTGTCTGATTTCTATTTTGGCTTCCATTACTTTCATTTTTGTCCGTTACCTTATGGAACATGTTATGCAGCTTCTTGAACCGTATAGGGTGGTAACCTGAATTTTAAAATCGTTATTACAGGTTGATTGAATCTATCGTCATAGCCGGGCAGAAACGGCTTGCAGAACCAAGCCGATCAAGAATTAAAAAGGATCAGTACCCATTTGCAAATAGTCTTCATCCGTAAGTCAATTCTCGTTTTCTCCCAATAAGTTGCCTTGCATTAGACTGCTTATAAGGTTAAATTCTCTTACTATTAATCCTCAACAGTTATAAAATTTGAGTACATTTAACAAGATAACCACTTTTTTGAAGAAATATGCTGATACGATCATCATATGCATTCAAATGTATTCTATGGGATTCGAACCCCGCTCGTCTCGGTTCCTAATCATAGGAATACGCTCAATATTGCTTAATATATTTCGTGTACCCATGACACTATACAAATTTCGAGAGCCACTTGAAAGCCTAATTTAATGGACCTCGACCTAAATATAGCTTGCACCTTTTATTATAATTCCCTATCGTTGATATCCTCGGTTTTTTATCCACAAACTCCTGTGGCACATTCCTTTGTAATAATGAAAGTTAAAATTTATCATAATTAATTTTAGTACACTACATTGGTTACACTAATATTCATGCTAATTGTTTAGTGTTTATTTAACTTTGTGTTAATACAATAAACATTTCACATTCCGTTCTAAGAGCGGACGACTTGCCACTAATTGTCCAAGTTTAATACCTCTATAACATGAAATATGTGACATACTAAAAAGTCTCTCTTTCGAAGTCGATTTAAAAAAAAATAAAAAATACATGTTCGATGAAACATGGTATGAACTCTACTAAGAAGTTTACACATCGCCGAGCGTTGTTGGTGCTGTTTTTATATGTACAAACAGACGGACTTGCGACTACAATGAAGTTTTCGTCGCCTTTATAAAATGACGTGTGTACCTCTGTCACAGCTTGTAAGAATCGAATTTTTATGGTGCTATACGGTAGGGACGGATATTTTGACAGTTACGCTATAGTAAGGTAGTAGAACACACATACACATACACGAACACCCGGGGAGTAGGTAAGAATGGTAGGGCGAAGCGACGACGTATTGTATGATGCCTTCATGTACGCCACGACGTCTGGTGTTCATACGCATCATTTTTATTGTTGTTTTTCTTCGCTATTTTTTCAATGAAGACATATTTATGATGTGATGGGAAGATTTTTCGATACATCAAGAGTGAACCGTCTGCTGCAGACGAACACCGATCGGGATCCGCGACACATCAACCAATACGGTCACATGAAGTGTGTCTACATTGAGTGGCCAAGAAGACCCTTGATGGACTCTCAATGAAATGTTTTTGGAACTGAGGGACAACTTCGTCTCTGTCGTGCAATCTTTTTTGACATTTCAATATTTCAATACTCAAGTGTCACTTTTTTCAAAAAAGGACTTATCGTCCCTAGTGAGGAAGCACCGAGTAAACAGCACACGCCTTCCTACAATTGGTGGGGCGTCAATGGACGAAAACAAATATCGCATAGCTATCAAAGCACAGAACAAAGTGAGATCATTCAGTGTCGCTTCATTGGGATCTTATCGTTCAAAAACGCACCAACAAAAAAGAAGACGCTACACACAGCAATGTTTAGTTGTCATTGTTAAGTAAAAAATGTTGACTACAACAGCAACAGCGACGGAGCAGTAATACTTTAGGCAATGCTATTGTGATAGCAATTGTGAATTTTTACCTCATCACAGATAAAGCTAAATACCAATTAATATTGGTCATTTAGATGTGATCATTTTTTTCTTTATTCAAGTCCACTTTGGTGTAACTACTGTAAAACAATATAGTTCTAATAGTAGCGAAGAGAAAAACGTAGCGTAAAGCAAAATATTTATTAATGGATTAACTTCACATACATTCTTAAAATTGCGTTCTCAATAGTAATACGTATATCTTAATTGGTTTTGTATATGTAGCTTAATCTAATAAAATAAATTTAAAAGTAATTTTATATAAAATTACTTACATATCTATAGGGGTTTTTGTTTCGTGTATATAGGTTAGTGAAAAAACGATTTTCCAATCATACCTGGCAATTACTAAGAGTATGGTTGTAAATGCTATTACAAATTTTGTAGTATATACGTGGTCTGTAAGGTTGGTTTATCTGAATGTGCTGGTAGCCAAGCAAGTGAAATGGAACTCCTCTTTCGAATGTAAATGATAATATTAGGATACGTCATGATTACAGAAGGAAGATGTAATGGGTAGACGAAAAACTTTTGAGGAAATACACCAAACATCCAAAACGAAACAGATGTGAATATCGTTCTGAAAGAAAAATAGAATTTACCTAATAGATTGGCGCTAATATAGCTAGTATTAAGGCTTAAGTTATTCGGAATCCTTAGAAAATTATTCAAATTACCAAATATAATTCCCCTAGTATGCACTTTACTGCGTATTAAAGATACTAGCGTTATAGGTAATTTATATTTTTACTTTTATCTAAATTGATAGAAGCTCTAAAAGGAATGTTCCCTCTGTAGGCACATTACAGCGCCTGCGCCTTGGGGAATTTCGCAACAACGCCTTTTTTCAGATACAGTAGGAGCTGTGGTATAAATAGTACAATAAAATAGTCCTATGGCACGTTTAACAGTATAATTGTATGTAATAGAGTTATAGTAAGTAGTATTAAGTAAGTAGCAATAAGTATTACAGAAAATTAGTCGAGATTATTGGTGTTTTTGAAAGTAACGTTAAGCAGAAAGATTTGAGTTGTTTTGAGAATTCTATTCGTTAATACTGACGAATATTTCTGCTAGAAGCGATGTGGCTATGGGTAGTGATTTGTTCGAGAATCATGCCTCTTGCCTAGCTAGAGAAATTGCATGGTAAGGTTTTACAAACCAAAAAATAGAGCGCTTAAAAATTTTGTAGAAAACGAAAGAAAGAATAATTACTAACTAAAGGTGTTCGGACGGAAGAAACTTTAAAGATTTAAAAATAGGTGGAAAAATGAGAACAGTATCATTGCTTGATCTATAGCTGTTTCTTAGCGTATAATTTTCTGTAGCGTAGAAGCTGCTAAAGTAGAATTCCTTAGAGGACACTTGGTGGGATCGACATTGCGCGGAGAGCTTGGGTTTCTCCTTTTAGCTAGCGTAAAAGGAGATGGGTCCGTACTCCTGAAAGACATCAAACTGAAAAGAATAAGGTACAGTTGATTCTACAACAGAATCTGTACATTTTTTCGTTTTCTTTCATTAATCATCTAATGGTTTATTCCTTACTTGACATTAGTATACATTGAACGGGCAGAGTGGAAACAGGCATTGGGCTTATCTAGCGACACAAATTGACTGACACAACTGCTATAAGTACAGCTTCAGAAACAAATTGCCATTATCGTTGTTCTTTTTCATTGATTCTGCTCGTGATTTGTATATGGCTACGGTGATAATAGTGGTACTGATGATTTCAATTCAGTTAGGTTTTCATCGCTTAGCTCCTGTTCTTTGTGTCTCTTTTCTTAGTTCTCGCCTCTTGTGCTTCTGTGTGGTGTCAGTTGGCGCATACAAACGAGCATTCATTCGGCCTCATTTCTCACAAAGAGTGAAACCTCGGTGGTTGTTGAGCAAAGGACGAAGAGCTCGCTTCATCATCTGTGTCGTCATATTGCTAAAGCACAAAATTTGGCATTCATGGATGAAGCTCAACAGATTTGTGAATTCCTTCACAAATTTTGTCCTGCCGTTTATTATGGGTGGCCCATGCACAGGCGATCAGGTGTATCAGCGAAAGACACCATACGGCCATACGACACCATAGGCATCTGACCAAACTAATTTACCATAAGAATAAAGTTGAGCCTCTTAATTACATACGTAAAGCGCTTATACTCGGCATAATGCAAATTCTGCTTTATTTTACATTGTCTTATATATTCGTATAGTACTCGACAGGTGTATTTTAATAAACCTTGGGCTAAAACATGCAACTTAAAGTCAGTTTTTATTTAATCTTCCGTTTCTAAATTTATTAAAAAAGGAAAGTCAAAAGATTAACTGTTTGCCGACGTAAAAATGCCTTATGGAATACCTTCAAAATATATATCTTAGTATATTACCATGGCTCAGGACCCCGTTACTCGTTACACACTGCGATCCTAATTATATTGGAATAGATTGATTAGTAACGAGACAAACTCTACTCAGATCTAACAAAGACAACCAGAACTTTCGACTAAAATTTTCACCACCAGCTCTCGAATATCGTACGTATAGAGCGGGTCGCTAAAAAATTCATGTTCAGGATTTGCAAGAACGAATCTTTGTCTACAAGCTATGCGATCCAGGCGGTGAGTTTCTATACATTTTCGCAATTCTTCCGACCTTAAAGGTAACTGGCATTTCAGCTCCAGCTGACCAACTTTCGACATGCGCTGACTTCTTCATCCTAATGTTAAATGACGTCGCATTGTAGACCTAGCCAAGCATTTTGTCACAGTGATAATCAAACTCCAGGACACGATCCAGAAGCTGGCCCCCATTGGGGGATCCCACACATTAAGGCCGCTACAACTATCCCGACAAAGTAAATTCGCAGGTGAGCAGGTTTTGAAGTAATACTGGCGGAATTGAAGTGGACACCTCCTCGTGGCAACCGCCGGGCAATGGAAACGGGTATCAGCCGGTTCTAGTTCTTTCGGGAACTTGAACGAGGCTGCGTCGCGCTACTCACCGCTTTGTATTTCGGCAAAGAGCCAACCCATAAAGCCGTAGGTGCGGCGCAAACATTCGAATTGCAGTGACAGGAGGCTGCGGTGAGGGTATAGTTTTAAAACAGTAGGTACGCCAAGCCGGTGGATAGTAAAGGGCCTGAAGCCGCGCCGCCAGCTGGCTTTGGCTGCTCCATCATCAACTGTAGGGAAGACCGGCTGTACTATCCGTAGGGCTCACTCTTGCGTTGATAGCGCAAGTTGATGCCACCGAGTGCGCCCAAAGGATGGTCGGTTGAGCGAACCGTAATCCAGGGGATGTTATGGTCCGAGGTATCGTCCGGATGGAACCCCATTGCATCAAAAGGGTGTACTGTTAAGGCCACATAGAGCTCAGTACCCTTTTTTGGGAGTTTTTGCGCCACTGTAGCTTTAAAGTGGCTAGTGCAAAGACTCACAAATCCGCTAAAACTCCTATTCTCGTCCATCCTCTCAAGATTCAGAATGTTAATGACACTGCTTCGCCACCATGAAAGGTGCGGGCATTAGACCTCCAGCGGCCGCCGGCTGCGACTGCTTTATTTCAGTCTTTTTTTTTTAAGGCTGACCATCAACCAACATTTAACGTCCACGGTAGCACTTTTTGCATTATTTCGTAAAACGAAGCCCATATAAATGTAAATGTGCACCGGCAGGAATCGAACTCGTGCACCTAAGTGTCTCTCTCCTCCGGTCGAAAAGCGCATACGAATGCACCAAGCCACCAAGCTCGACGCTTTACTTCAGTCTATGAAGCAGCATCCGGCCCCTCCATCCGAGTATGGCACTGGAGTTCATGGTCACCTGATAGAGCATCGGTTGCCCCCTAACGTTCCTCCCTCGGGAATTCTTCGGACCCCTATTCTCGAAAGGCTTTAGTAACTCTAGCTTTTTCTAGTGCCACCTTACTTTTCTTCGACGGCATTGAATCATTGTGTTCTGACCGGCCAGGCTCGCGCGGAAATCATCATATAGTCCAGCACTTCCTTCGCTGATGCTGACCGAAGGAATTTTATGCCCCTCTTGCCTCGACTCCCTCTTGCCAATCAAACAATTTTTCTTGCCTCGACTGGGGAAGAACAACGCAGAACCGTGTGTTTAACGTCGCCTGTCTCTTTAATCACGTACAAAACGTACCTATCGGTTTCAGATTTCCAAATCTTGGGTTACCTTATAGATCAGCTGGCCACTGTTGTTCAGCCACCGCTTAAAGTCATGGATTAAGAATGTGGCCCAGGCGCGCTTAGTGGTCTGCGTAGTGGTCTGCACAACCATACACTCTGCCACTCGTTGATAGTGGCGTTTCTCGCCTGTGCCGGCTGATCTTCGAGAAAGTATGAGCTCCACTCTCATGGCACCATCTTAGGTAGGGCCAGTCTCGAAGTAATAATACTAATGGATTCGGGAGCCTAAAGGGGGAATAGGGTTTTCGTGGGTTTGCAAGTCCCACACTAGTTGCTGTAGGCCACCAATGATGCATGCGTATCATGCCTCTCCCAAACCCCCAAAAACGACCAGCTTATCCTGATAACCACCGTTCGCTTTAATGACCTAACACGGTCACGATTCGCCTTTATCCTAAATGCCATGTCGCCCTATACGGGGCGCCCGTATGTCCCGTATAGGGCTATGGACTCCCCGACGGACACAAGCAACTTTATGTTTTATAGGTTGCGGGGTCTTTTAGAGGCAAGGTGCAGATCGTTTTGGGCCATTCACTCGTTAACAGTCCCATTAACAACTCGCGCCAAAGTTTCATCAGTCCTGTCCTGCAGTGCGCTCTGCTGTCGGGCAGTCACCAGGACCGCAAGATCATCTGCAAGGGCAAGAGTGTCCGCGCTCTCTGGCAATCCCTCGAGTTTTAACATATCGTCATGGGCCAGGTTTTACAAAACTGGCCTAAGGACCGAACACTGAGCAACCTCTCCCGTTACCTCGTACGTTTTCCCAGTCGTGAGCGACGAGTGTTCATTGGAATGCGGCAATATCCCCTTCCTGCGCAACGCCTCCACCAGAAGCTACATGCTTTCTTGACATCCGGGAGAATGAGTAAGAACCAGCGACGCGCGTAGCCGGGCCCCGAACTTCCGCAAGAAGCTTGCTGGGAAGAGTCACGAAAACTTTTGACTACCGTTTGACTTGGAACTTTACAACCCTCGGAGAAATCCCCTCAGGATCCGGACCAGATGGTTTTCCGGGTGCCAGGCGTTCAACCGACTTCGTCACCTAGTCCCCCGTAACCTTCGAAATATCCCTGTCCACCTCGATCACTTCGTCCGCCCTTTAAGCGCATGTGAGGAATAGTCGGTAGATCTCGGCGTCCAAGACCTTCGGCGGTAGGTGGGGAACAGGCGAGTGCAGTTTCCTTGATGCTGCGGTACGGCAGCCCCCACACGCCTGGGTTGAAAGCATCGATGAGTTTTTTCCAGCTCTGGTTCCTACTTCGCAGGCTAAGGCGACGGAGTTCCCTCGTGGAGCTCTTGTACTAAGGTAACGGGAGCTCCAGGTGTCGTAAACTCTTGACGAAACTCTCCGTGCCATACTTTATCCGCAGCCAGGTCCGCTCTCTCGTGAGTGTCCTATGTAGCCTCACGCACCGGAAGCTCGCCTCTCCAATCTCTTCGGTCCGCCAGTACTTGGGTCTACAGTTCGGCCTCGGGTGTGTACCCGTCCGAGTGTTTGTTCCCGCATAAGCAGCACCACGATCTGAAAGATTTTGGTTGTCGTGATCTCTTCGATGTATGGACCCTTTGCTCCTTTGCCAGAATGTCATGCGCCACACGAATGCGGTTGAGATTCGCTGAAGAACTTTAAACTTTGTCGACTGCATGGGTGCTGGTGAACCCGTCTTCGTTCGCAACATTTGTGCGACGGACTTTTTTCTTTTTTCTTTTTTCCGCTCTTTCCAACGGGCCCGATTTCTCACCTTGTTCGGTCATCTTGGACGTGGGCACGATGTCCGGTCTCCCGACACGCGAGGCATTTAGCCTCATCACCTCGCACGCTGCCGTATTGTGATTTTCTTTGCCGCAGTTAAAGCATGCTTTTTCCAGTGACTTCTCGGCTAACAGTTTCGGTCAATGAGCCCTAGCCTCTGGCAGCGGAAGTACCGAGCAATCTCCAACCACTCCATGAGGCGGAGTCTTGCTCTTTATCCTCTCGTCTTTTCTAAGACCTTTATCACGAGGGCAATTTGTCGTTTGTGATCAGTCTCCTGCGCTGCAAATCCTACCGCTAGGATCCTAAATGTGTTGGGGATGGATCAGTTCGCCAAATCTTTCAGATCATGGCGTCCGGTTATACGGGAATAGACTCTCGGACGGGTACACACCCAAGACCGAATCGTAGGCCCAAGTATTGGTGGACCGAGGCTTATCGAAGCTGTCAACCCAAACGTACGGGAACTGCCGTACCGGAACCTCAGGAGGAAGTTGCACTTCTGTCCCTCGCCTACAATCGGAGGTCCTGGACTCCGAAATCTGCCGACAATTCCCGACACACACGTGGATGGAGTACTAAGTGATCGAGGTGGACGGGAATATTTCTAAGGCGAGGTGGCGAAGACGACCGAACGTCTGGCACCCAAAAAATCACCAGGTCCAAATAGAGCTCGTCCGGAAACGGTAAAGCTTCAAGTCAAGCGATGGCCAAAAGTTTTCGCGACTCCGGCCAACAAGCAGCTTGCAGAAGTTTGGTATCCGGGAATATAGAACGCACATCGCTGATTCCAATCACGAAACGGGGGGAACGGAGATAGTTCCTTACCGCTCCAAATGTCTGCTTGACACAATGGCAAAGTCTTCGAAAACGTCCTTGTCGCAAAACAAAGCGATGAGATCAAAGCCAAGACCGCGCCAGAGCCGCAACATAGATTCCGTGAGGCAGGTCCATTCTTGGGCCACTGAAGAAAGTTTTAGAACGGGCATTTGGGTTAACACTGAAAACACACTGAGAACCTTGAAAGCCGGTCCTGTGGAACCTGGCCTATGACGGCATGTTAGAACTCGAGCAATCACCAGAGGGAATCGAAGCTCTCGCTTGTGTGGATGATATCGCGGCCTTTATAGAAAGGAAAGCAAGCTACAGGATAGGGCGAATGAGTCTTTAGCGCTGGTTAACAATTGAATATGCCCAAAAGCGTCGACAACTTGCCCAACAAAAGACCGAAGCCCTGATCCTGACAGGCCGTAAGAAGACTGGGGAAGTCTCAAGGGCAGGTACCTTGACGTTATTCTCGACACTGGGATTCTCGATACTGGTAGTGCCCACGTGAAGCATGCGGCAGCCAAAATCCAGCGGGTAGTCCTGAACCTGACATGACCGATGCCCAAGGTCGGCGGAGCAACCCATGGAAACGAAAGCTAGCTGGCGTCCGTGTGGAGCGAAATGGCGTTGAGGGTAAAGACGAACTGTGGTCGTGTCAGATCGGTACAGAGGACGCTGGTTATCAGGGCCGATAAATACAAAACTGGCGACCGAGGCGGTACTCGTCTTGGTCGAGGTAGTACCATGGGATTCGCTTATCAGAAAACGAACCTCATGGTTCCTAGACGATCAGTCACAATCAATGGGTGACAAAGTGAATGGCCGTGCAGGGAACTTACGAAAACACTAAAGGTGCCTGGTCCAAGTTATTAATCTATAACACTAGGCGGTGGCTAGACACAGTGGCGCGCTGATCCATAATATAACTCAAGTGTGTACAGGCCATGGACAGTTTCAGACCTATACAGTGAAGATTCGGAATTATATGATCGATAGGTGCGTCTTGTGCGAAAGTGGAAAGATAGAAGACATTGAACACACGGTTCTGCGTTGTCCCTCCCTAATAAAGACAAGAGGGATTGGCCTAGAGCTGCCCCGAGGGAGGGACGTCAAAGGGGGCAACCAATGCTCTATTAAGTGACCATGGACTCTCGCGCGATCCTCGGGGCGAGAGGCCCGATGCTGCTTCATAGACTTGAATAAGGCAGTCGCAGTCGGTAACTGCTGGAAGTCTGGTATCTCCAAGTATGGTCTCGAAGGAGTGTCCGTAACCTTCCGAACCTTGAGAGGATAAGGGAGACCAGAGGTTTCAGCGGGTTTGTGAATCTTTGTACTAGCTACTTTCTGGTTGCAGTAACGCATGAGCATTAAGCGTTTACCTAAACCCCCAAAAAAGTAATAGCAAGTAATGCTAGAAAAGGTTCCGAGAACTTCGTCAACTAACTGGGCAGTAAGGAAGAGTGCATTTAGTAGGTAGGACAACAACAGCATCAGTGACTCAAAACTAACATTACCGGAAGGGACTCTAGGTATCGACCACTTGAAAGGTATGCTAGAGAGACGCACTACTGACAGTTCGCGTCAAAGCATTTATTTTTTGAAATTCTATTTATACGAATTCCAGAAAATCATTAATTGGTGACCACTGCTTCAACTGCATAAGTTGCATAGCTGAAGAACCATAGAAGGTACGCAAAAACAATAAACTGCACATCATCTACTATAAAACAGGGTTATCCCACTGTAAACTTTCCGTAGATATTGACAAGATTAGCAGAATGAGTGCGTGTGCGCTACGGTCTTTATAGAAGATTTACACAAATGATTTCTAGAATTAGCTTTAGGTCACTACTTAAAATGCTACTACTACAATCTTGACCACTACTATAAGACTATGATCTTGTCGGGATCCTAAGCACTTTTATAGAAACTGCGGATAATACTAGTTTCTTATTTAGTCTGAGATTAACGTGTACTCAGCATAAAATAATGTTGGGCTTACGCTTAAATACTTGTAATATTCCTACAATATTATAACATAACAAACTATGTCGCAAGCTGTTATGTTTATGTATCATTTTACTTTCAATAGGATTTTTTCGTACAAATGTTATGGGCCACTTACTATTTTAATTATCTTTATATATGCCAACTCTCTAAAGCACTGGGTAGAAAAGAAATAGCTTTTTATTAATTCTAATAAGAGTTTATATATCACACAGATTGCTTCGTCTAATTTAAAATAAGTCTGCTTCCATGGGGCATGAAATTTACAGCTCCGAGGCCCTTCTTGGAATATATTCGGTCTTTGAATATATCATTGGAGTTATCGCTCTTGCTATTGTAGCTAAATGTCATTGATCGGGCGACTGTGTAATCACGTCCTGCTAGGAAAACCTTTAACGCTTCGGATATAATTCTATGCAGCATAGTAACATACCTGCAATTTGAGGATTCCGCTTCTACAAGGTGTCTTCTTCACTATAGGTAAGCATGTTCCCACAATATCGTGATCAGACCCGCCGATTAACCGGAAAAGCGACGTTTATCGCCCAACAAAGTGAATGAGGTCATTTAGGTCACAGCATGGTGCTCTCTGGACGTTCCACGGGGATTCCTAGGGGCTACACCCCCGCCGCCGTCAATGGCTACGGTGTAAGTCGGCGTACTCGTATTCATTCAGACGGCGTATGTCAAAGAGCGTGACAGTAACATTTTGTGTCCAAGTCGTAGCTTGAAAAGATGGCTCAAAATACCCGTGCGTCGAAACTTGGCACTTGGCCATATCAGAATTATCTTCGACAAAAAACAGCTTTGTGCCCTTGAACGCCAAGACTAGTCTGGGGCACTGCGGGACTCCTCACGTTGTTTATTGATTGAATGCTTCCTCTACCAGGAACCCGTCAAATGTTAGCGACAACATTCCCTAGTAGGAAGATATGATGACAATCGAACAAGCATCCCACTGTGACCAAAGTGAAGTCCTCATCTATACGAGAAAACTCAAGCGCCAGACTATAAAGGCTGTAAGGACACAAAAGCGGGTGGAATCCTTTTATCAGTGGAATATAAGCCCGTAACTTGGGCAAAACGGCAACCGCTTCTTTAAGACTATTCGTCGAGATATTCTGCGAGAATAACTCAATGTGTTCAGTAACCTTCAACTCTCTTCGTTCGAAAAGTTCATTTGTGCTGTTATGTACTGCTTACAATATTTATTGCTATAATATTGAAATTTAATTAAACTAGCTGGAATGTAGTATAGAATATAATGTTGCTACTGATGGTACGGAATCACCAAATAATTATATAGACAGGTGTTTTAAAAGTGTTTGGCTTTGTTCTTTAGAGCAGCAACGCGTAACTGAATCTCTTATGGATAACTTTATTGAAGAAGATACATTCTCTTTTATTACTGTTTTATTTCAAGCCTGTTTTGGATAACTATTTCTTTATAATTGAACTGATATTGTATTTTATATCAAGTGTTAGTGTAATTAGACTATGCATTGGATTAACCACCAGTAAAAACCTGATACGGTTGTAACTGTTAGTTCTTCGAAAAAAAAGTCCACTGGAAAAATTAAACAGGCTATTTCTGATTATATTTGTTATTACTGTTGAAGCAAGAAGTGTAGCAACCACATAAAAAGCAAAGCCATATCCCATCATATCGAAACCATAAGCTGATATGTTTGTGTACAAAAAAACACGATATTTTTCTAACAGTTTTTATGTTACTTGAAGTACTCCCGCTCTTGACATAGGTCATATAATCTCGTATTTGTGATTTGTCGAACTTATCTTAGTATCGCCAATGATTGTCTTTGCTTCGTGAAATAGCCAATAGCTACTCTACCACCACGTAATAACTCCCCCTGCTCGTACTACTTTGAGTTTCTTGTCGTTTTCGTGCTTCCCCAGCCCCACTCTCATTTCAAGTGCGCAGCCGTATTGGCGCCCATTCTATCATCTGTATTTCTCTGTTTTTCTCGTTGTCTCAAGATGATACGAATTTCTTGAGCGACACGACCAACTCACGACCGAATTAATAGCGGCCGCTGGACGCTCCAAAGAGCCAAGCAATCTCAGTGGACCATGCAGATATACCAACGAGAAGAACTGCCAATTAAGCCAGAAACTGTAGAGCAAGAGACTGAGCGAGTTGACCTTCGACCTCTGATGTCATATGCGTCGGCAGAATCAGCAACAGTGGCGCACTAGCGGCCACGAGAAGAACCGCCCCAGCAGCTGCAAACACTGGTCTCCGTTGCGCGATCACAACGCCAAACGCCAAGCAACGACGCCAAACGACATCGCATAGGTAAGCGCACAAAATCACGCGGAAACAATTCAAACGAATCTGCCTAATACTTAATATATGTACCTCCCTCAGCGTGTTTCTACCCACTGCCTCTCCCCACTTCTGCTTTTGCTTCTTCGCCATTGATGCGCTCCCGCTAATCTGTCTATCATCCATGACTAAATAGCGAGTTATCTGAAGGAGAGAGAAAAGAATTTTTCGCTAGCGAACACAATTTGTTAATGTGCGTATGTATCTAACGAAGCCCTATTAGTTATTATCATATTATAATGCTTGTTAGTATTGCTATCTGTTATTATTGATACTCTCGTAGAAAACGTGATTAAACGGGGATGTGACATTATACGACGTTGTACAAAGAGATCAATCAAGCGCATATTTTGAGCGCACATTTTTTCTACTGCCGATTCTAAAATGCTTAATATTAAAGTTGCAAACACTGAAGTAAAAAACGCAGGCTTGAAGACCTTATCACCTAAATTTCACGTAGTTATTCCAGCATCAAGGCGTTCCAGGGAAAATGGTGTGTCCCTAAAGGCCCTCATTTAGTTTACAAAGCACTGTTTCGGCTAGTTCTGGATTGCACGATTCTAATCTGGAATGACCGATATTTTGATATTTGTCGTCTAGGTCCAATCATCCTTAATTTTTCATCAGTCTTTACCGCAGGGATTACGTCAATGATACACTTGCTCCGAAAAACTTTCGTGTATAGATAGACTGTTTAACGTACGGATCGCCTTGATGCGCTATAAGATATCAGGACATCTTTCGTCAGAGGCCTTCTCCCCGTTTAGCGATTGTCAGCAGATCAAATCGTTGCCCGACCACGTTTGAGAAACCTTTAGTTAACAAAGTAGATAAGCTTTTGTTTATCCCTCACCGTTAATTGTGACTGCTATTCTCGCGATAGTCGATTCCCGACTTCAACAAATTCTTTATACGTGAGATTTAACGACATTGTTAAAATATGAAAATTCTTAAATTTAGAAAATGTGTTCCCTACGTGTCGATAGGATATGCCAAAATTTAGCAAAACTCGATTTATGTTATGCTTCATAAGCTGGAAATTCGTTAATAGACCGCAATTTAGATTTAAAATTTAAAAGTGGTTATGCCACTAAAATTCGTAATACAATTACATTCGAACAAGGTTGGAATACATAATATACAATATTATGGGGTACAAATACGGAATACATTTTTGCCACACCTTATAAGGATGATTTCGTGCTACTTAAATGACAGGCATATTCAGACAGATAACTTAGTTTGGCGCATAAAAGCTGGTGTCTCCCATGGGTCCATTCACGGGCCCCTATTTGAACACACAATATATGATAGAGTCCTCTACCTTGAGACCCTTCTTTCACGCGTTGACAGTCTAGCCTGCGCCTTTGATCTTGCGGTATCAATCAGAGCAGGAAACCGAGCTCTGTTGTACATATAGTTCTAGGAAATCCCAGAGGACATTTTAAGCTGGATCGGAGAACACGTTTTAGAGATGGCCCCGGCAAAACGTAAGCGGTTCTGCTCACTGGTCATAAGAACTACCCATCAATAAATATCTGCCTGACCGGGGAATATCTAGGACAGAAACATGTCGCCCGCAAATGTGGGCGTCGACCCGCACCGCGGCACACGATATACACTGCACCCTCGCCGAGTAACAGTAAAAGCGAGGACAAGTAATGCATATCGTCCAGAAACTGCTAAACACGAACAGACCATAAGATGGTCGTCTAAATACTTTTTAATACAGTAAAAAAAAACGTATTTTTTTTCTAAAAATTTAGAATAATGAATACAACATTAGTCAAGCTGAACCAACAACCAAATACAACAATCCTTATTGTTGTAATATAGCTTTGAAGGAATTCGGTAATTTGGATAAACATGGTAAAAAATACATTAATATACATTAAACTCCAAAAATGTGTCAATTTTTTTTATTAAAATGTATATTTCTTTATATTGCCTTAAAGGGTCATATATATATTCGAAAATTTGGACAATGAAGACATGATTGTAAAATAGATTTAGAAGAAACATAAATCGATAAGTATAGTCACTTAGTTCAAAATCAGAGCTGGGGCTGGTATTACGAGAATACTATTATTATTTATTAACCGAACACATTATTGTATCGGAATGTACACGTACATCCATATAATATATGATGAAATCCATTACGAATACTTTTTCATTAAATTTCGAACAAACATTTAATGCTCGGGTAAAAATGGCTTGACAACTTCTAAGAAGCTAGAAACAAAACTTTCTCTTCACCTCTGCAATATACTTCTACGGGTGAAATGATTTCTTATGTTTTTGCTATGTATGTCAGGACACAATGTGGAAGTGAGTATAACAAGAACATTAATGTATACAATCCAGAGCTACTTGACAATCATTATAAAAAAAAGATGATCCTATCGGTTACGAAGGTCGATCAAGAAGATGCTTTGTAGCTTCGAATGTTTTTTTGGCAACAATCAAGAGTCAAGCACCAAGTTCGGAGGAAAAACTTGCTGCTAGCTAAAGCACAAAACGGCGCTTTCTCTATCTCTAGTTAGAAATATATTAGCTAGAATGACGAAATGCATTAAGATGCGACGTGTGGAAAAATGAAGAGTGATGAATGTACTACTGCAAGGAAATATTGAAAACAGAGTGCTTTCGGGACAAGGAGCACACGATTATATCGGGGTTTCGGCCTGTCTACTGAAACAAAATAAACTGGGATTCTCCACGTGTGTGACGTACGTAGAGCGAGAACATATTGCTTAAGATCCTTGGTTCTTTTTCTGTAGAAGCTAAAAATATGGGGATATTCTTTGTCCCTTTATCAGCACTTTCAGCAACAAGTTAATAACGTATTATGCCGATAAAAATAACGATAAAAAAGTTGTTACTGGTGGTAACTTAATTTCAAGACAATATAGACACAAATGTGTACGAGATATCTTACCATTTCTGGTTTAACATGGTACAACTACCAATGCTGTGCAGGCAACCTGAAAATCTTCGAACAGCTTTAGTTACTCACGTCTGTGCCCCAATCTACCACTCATTTTTTTTTATGAAAAAGTCAGTGTTGAATAAATACCAGAAGTGCTATCATCCTTAGCGGCTTATGTAAAAGAACTGGACAATTAGCCGCAAAAAGTAAAACCTCTGTGTCGATTTCAACTGACATGTAAACACGAAATAGAACCTTTGCCTTACAGAAAACATAACCGCTGATACTAAATTAACACTCTGGCATTAAAACGTATATTTGAATATTATTAACAAGCTGCAAGATTCATAGAACCGCATCAAGTTAGCAGCATCGAATACATGGGTAGCAGTGGGATAACGAAAAGCCACAGATAATCTACATGTGTTCACTTAAATCAAACATGAACTATTTAAGATTTACAAACGAACTTTAGTGACTCAAAAAGTACCAAAATAAATATGATAATAAGCGAGCGCTACTCCTAGGAAAAAGCACGGATTTAGACAGAGACTGCATAGAGCTTGGCTTAATGACTATTAACATTATATGATGATCTTGTGGTTACATATGCTATGAGGCCGCGAGCTCCATCACCATTCACAAACAAGACGGAAAACGAAGTTCACAAGAAAAGGAATCCAAATTGTCAATAGATACGATGGGCGGCATGCGATTATCAAAAAGGTCGAGCTGAACGCACACTGCTGGAATGCAATAATAAGCGAGATCGAATAGCCCTGATTACAGTGGTTAGTCGACCAAAAGGCGCACTGAAGGAAGAAAGAAAGGAAAGAAATGCCCGGTTTGTACGCTAAACTGGTACGAACTGCTCTATTGTGGTCTGGTTGGCTACAAGAGGCTGGTACGGGATGACACATGACAATTTACTAACATGGTATATTTCCAATCCTCATTCCCAAAAGGTAGAATTGAGACTGACTTAAGACTAAATGAGCAACCTTCGTATAAAGGTTGCTAAAGCCATTCTCGCACATTCGTTCCAAACAATTAGTGCTAGCGTCGAACAATTACAGGGTTTGAAAGGATGAATTCGAACTTTCTGTCAACCCAGAGGCTTTCACAATAAAAGGCCTACCCGTAACATTAAATGTGTACAACCAAATAAATAATATCCACCTAATATTCTGCATCGATGTCTCCTAGCAGCCGTGTGTCGGTATATTTTCTGACTTTTTCTAGCAACCCGTCTGCCCGCTTCAAATCAGAGGATCTTCCAATCGAAAACGTTGATATGCATACGAGCATACGTGTAAATAAATACACTCTTGCATCTACGTGTGCCTCCGCGTAGCGTTTACCCCAAGACGACTTCGGTCACTAGTATTAGTGTAAAGGGCTCCTGGCGGTATGTGGTACAAGGGTTGTTCCATTGCCCATCGAAGCTGTCACCAAAGCTAAGACTGCTTGCTTTAATACCATTACGGTGCGGGGCGAACCTTTTGCCCCTATTATACTATTTGTGCCAGCAGCACCAGCGATATCGATCCTAACGACAGACGTGACCATTTCACTCTACATCTAAATACAACATTATTACTATATGACTATGGTTACTAAAAGCATGGCGCTTCTCGGCGTCGCCTTATATCATTACAGAACCACGTCACACGAATCTCTAATGACGCTCGGTAAGAATAAATAAGGGAAAGCAAAAGATAAATGTTGTAACTGAAACGGTAAGTGATAGCTTTAGCACCTTCAAACCTGTTTCTACTGTCCTTGCTTGTGACCTTGAATACCTCATATTCATTGTTGACAAACTTCGTTGGCCGCGGCAATGGGGTGCCTAAATAGCTGACCTGTAATATTCTAGCTCATGGGTCCGAACTAAGCGAAAACACAAATTTATTAATTTCTTAATATGGCTAGTTACATTTGTACAACGTGAATCCCTTAATCCCGTTAATTTGATTTCTATTTTAGAAGAGCGCGTGCGTGTAAAAACACTTTAAAAATAAATTTAGCTGAGGAGAAACAGAAGTAGAATTTAATACAGATTGAAACAATTAGTTGTTGCCACCGTTTTGAAATGCTAGCTAACCATATATAGTCAAGCAGTGCACCGCGAAAAACAAATGTAGTAAAAGAATACCCGATGCATCATACATACCGTCCAAGAAACTAAATGTTATGCCAGAATAATGATTGGCCCAACTGAACAACATATTAGAACTATAGAAAACTGCACATTTCATGAAACGTTTCAAAATAAAGCAGGCTTCTTGTCCCGACCATTAAGCTATATAAAAACCGTTATTCATGTGAAAGTGGAAGCTGACGCTGTATGTCAACTGCAATTTTTTTTCTCTCTAAATGATCGTGCGATAGAGTGCGTTATATAAATGCAAAAGCAATTATCTTTTTTGGGTGACATATTGCGAATGAATTGAGAATAAACACCTTTTTTGTAAGAATTCACCATGCCATTCGCAGCGCACACACCAAAGCAAACTGCGTTGCAATGCGACTATGTTTTTGATGATAATTTTTTTTTGACGCTGTGCCTCAAAAGCGTTTGACACCTAGACAATGATTTTATATCACTTACACCTAAACCGGCTATGTACATAGGTTGCTACAAAGCTAGCGGTTGCCACGCTAACGTGCTATAATTGCTCATTTGTTGTCTGCTGGCACGATTTTTAAACGTTACTTAAATACTATTGATCTGTTTGAGCTATTGTGGAAACTAGTTCCGAAACTAGTTCAGAAAGCTCGGAACTCGGAAAGATAGTTGTCGATTAAGCATTATATGATTTCTGTATGTATGATATGTACTATTCTATATCTATGGATATTGACATAGAAGCTTAATGTGTATATTTTATAAAAAAAAACTACGAATAATTAAATGATAGGTACAATTTATCATTAAATCACTCGTGTAATATGCATAAGAAAGCGGCTTAAGCTCGGTGTAAAACCACAACAATAGTGCAAGTAAGCGCGGCTGTTCACCACCATTAAAACCCTATTTTTAACTTGTAGCCGTATTTCTAAAATAACGTAATTGTAGTCCGTAAAAACCACTACATGGATTTACACTTCTAGGGAGAAGAATTTTTGAGCATGACCTTTAGATTTGGGTAGTATTTTAGTTACTGCCTCCGTACATGGAAAAAACAATTCGTAGACGAGTAGATTGTTATGACATTTCTGAGATTAGGGTTTCCAGCTTTTACTAAATAGTACTTTAATGGCAACACTAAAACTGTACGTGTCCCTCTTTGATAAAAATCATGACGCAATGACCATATAGGATTTTACGCCCATAACGACTTACTGGCATTTCGATTTTTTACCTTTTTGGCGAGCAAACTTAGCCATCTGCTACACCTCTTATGGCGGCCGCTCATCACAATCGAATTCCAATGGCCGCCACTGTCGGCAAAGGATTGTTTTCGTGGGAATAAGAAAGACAATTTCTCGACTATCGCCCAAGTAAGCCGTAGACTCGATTGGTCGTCTTTCGCCTTCTTGTGTACCGATCGAGATCACAGTCTAACGGAAAAAATTCTGGAGGAAGGAGTGGGCAGGTTCCTAAAAACAGGATAATATTTTATTTTTAGTACAAGTACTGCGCAGTCAGGAAGACTTTTACACTGGAAGGAAGTTTGTATACTGAGTTTAGTGCTTTTGATTGTCAAACAAGGTCAGATCTATTCCACTTGAATGGCTTTATCCGATGGCACGTACATTCTGTTTTAGTCGAAACCGAATTATAGTATACTTCTTTGTTCGTGAAAAACATGACTGGGGTTAAATACGACGACCGCCGTTGCACCTTTTATCTTCGTATTTCTGTATGCCTGCGATTGATCTATTTCATGGAGCTATCCTAAATCCAGTTTTCTTGCCGGCCTGCTTTGCAACGTGGATAAATTATCTCTCGATGTTCAAGTTCTAAGTAACTAAATCGCCTCACCCTCAACAAGAAAACCGTCTTGCTTCTTTCAACCATGTATTAGACCGCACTGTTACATCCTTGAGAGACTGTTCGGTAGGAAAGAGGAAGCGGACCTCCTACTAACCGCTAGATGCTCCACCTTCAGCTGTTCCAACCCGGATGAAGGTATACGCTCTCATTTATGTATTTTCTCTTATCGCTTTCTCTCTTTGTAGATAGAAATGCTAGTACGAAGGTGTTGTATCTATAGCAGAAAGCAGCAGCTACTTGCTTCTTTTCTCTCTCTGCAACCCGGACTCAGCAATGCAGAGGCAATATCGCTCTGAATCCGAGACGAGCTCGTTCGGCGGCCAGCAGGCTCTGCGCCACGCGCAATAGCGCGCATCGCTACTGCTGCCCCTGTCGCCGCTATACAACCGTACACCTCAAGCAGCTGCAACTGCAACAGCAACGGCGGAGAAGCAGCTAGCAGAAGCAGCACATATTATATACATTATTATCATCTCGTAGTGGGAAAGCAGGTGAATTATGCAGTATAACAAGGCAGCTCCGAGAGTGCGCGTTTCTTACAAACGGTTCTATGAGCTCAGAGGGCTAACAGTCATGAGTTAGGCTGACCAAAACGTTTGCCTTGTTATGGTTTAGAAGGATCGGTGCATGTGCTAGCATATTTTCTGGTGGAACTAGTCGAATCGTTTGACACAATAACGCGATATGAATTTGGTTCAGAACTCATGAGTTTTGATAAACAAACATAAATGTAAATATCTATTCTCGTAATCATTTAATCGAAGGCGTCCTAAAAATTCAACTCTACAGTTTGTCACAGAACGTATGCCATCTAAATATATCCATTGCGTAGCTGAATTTTTTTTGCAGTGAAAGGCTGGTAGGATTAATCAAACGGGGTGTGGTTTTACCATTGTACGTATCTTTTGCGCTATAGTTTTTTTAAGCACAATACTGGGCCAAGTACCACCTCACACATGAAAGGCAGTCTTTCATTCAGTTTTTCGTATTTTTCATGTTATCGGTCAAATATTATATTTTCAATGGAATTTTCTTAAATCAGTCGATTTGGGGCCGCACTCATTTGATCAATCTTGACCACTTTTTCCGCTATGCTGCATTGCTTCGGAATTATTTGAATTTACTACATACGAGGAAGTAAGCAAGTAAAGCAAAAGCCCCAAAAATGGTCTAGAATACCATTTTCGAATATTAAATTACACCTCTCACTTCTCTTGAATAAAATGTAAAAACTCAATTTTGTATCCATCTCGCACTTATTCTATACCTAGACGGACCGCCTTGATCCACGAAACGTGAGCTTCTGAAAACGAATTCGAAAGTTCAAACGAAGCTCAGAATACGAACATTGTAAGTACCATATACACTTTGTAATCATGAATCCAACTAATTTGATCAAATGCAAGTATTTATTCTACTTAATTCAGAGGTCATGAATGTACGTAACGTAATAACTGCCAATTCACTAATTGATCTGATAAATTCCAGTAGCGTGTTATTCTTGTTGTAAATAAACTTTGTGATTATTTTGTAATTATTTGGTTGTCATCAACGGAATTGCGGAAACACATTGAGTCCCTTTGTATGCACCTTTTTGGTAATGAGGGTGCACTCGAATGGAATGTCTACAAACTATTGTGCTTTAAAGCGTAGTGCAATGATATAGCATCTATCTTTTTAGAGTTGACAACTCAACATTAACCGTTCACAGTAGCGTTTTTTGCATTACCTCGTAAGATGGATTCCATAAATTTAAATGGGCAACGGTGGGGATTGAACCCGTGCACCTAAGTGTCTGCTCTTGTCGCAAGGCGCACGTGAATGCACCAAGCTAGCAACCTATACAATTACACAGCATACCCGTAGGAAATAACCAGACAAAAACAATAGTTGCATTATGGATGAATTTAAAGCGAGACAACGGAAAACAACGTGTTGCAACGTCCTTTTGAAAATTGGAATCCATAACGGTAAAGGCAACAAGCACTAGCGGGGAACGGATCATCAACTGAATATAGCATATCGGGAAAGCATAAAAAGAAGTTGAAGAATTAATCAAAGCGTGGACGCATTGATGGTCTTAGCCAAACGAACTCGCTTTAGTTCGTCACGCTTTTGTACGACGGCAACAGACAATTACTTAGCACCGTGCGCACATACTACTCACTCAAGCCTTCTTCTTCAGCGGCGCAGGATAGCGGTCGGTCAAACGAGAGGCCAGGCGAGTGGGCGCCTCTCTCTGCTCCTTTCTACGGCTCGCTTTTTACTGGGTGGCAACCTCGTGTCGTCCGTTCGTCTCCTTTTCCTTTTTCTTGTTATCTTCCTGCCAAGGCGGATGCCACCAATCTTTCCATTGAAGAAACGCGCGTATGTACGAGGGTCTCTACTAGAGATTCTACAAATCAGAAACACCCCATCTACCGAAAAGCTTTGCTTCTTTTTCTTTTATTTGCTTTTGAAGTCCCCTTTTCAACAATCAACCAACCTTCCTATGTTCCCACACGCATACGCCAACCCCAATTGCCCCTGAAACGCTGAAGAGGCATATGCCTGGCCCCTTCTTCCATACCCCACTCACTCGTTGTGCATGTTGTTTCGGCCGCCTGTCCGCTCGTTCATCCTTACATTCGTCCCTTTTGCTAGAGTGGGCGCTATGGTTGCTCGCCTTCCACCCTCCAAATGGGCGACTCTTTATTTGTTTTCCCTGCACCCCGACCCCCCTCTCATTCATTGCTATAACTCGTTCCCCTCAGCTTCTCTTTTTCGCCCATCGCCGATCGTCATTTTCTTCGCCCCCACTTCCCTCACTTAGCCTTACTCCTACCTCCGCCGCCCCCATTTGCTGCCATCGTTCCTCACCCCCATCACTACAGTTAGCCTCAAGCGAGTGGTGACGGCAGCAGTGGTGTTCGTAAGGCTGGTGCAGGACAGTGCTTCGCCTGGCTGCGCTTGGTGGCTCCTGGTGCCTACGCTTGTTCCGTTTCTGCCCTCGTGGCTGCTGCGACCGCTTCTCTGTCGGTGTTCAATGTTTGTGACGGGTCGCACCCCCCTATCCTGCTCCCTTCTCTGTATCTCTAGTGGGTATTTCGATGCAGTTAAAGAGTTTCTGCGTGGCACTAACGTATCTGTAGAGATGAGGGCGAATTTTCTTTTATAGCTGGGTTACAAGAACGAACCGAAAACTATAAGATAGTATTGCTTACATCGCGTTCTGTTCTTGAAGACGGTTGGAAGCGGAGCTACCTCAATATATATATATATATATATATATGAATCAAGATTTGACCAGCTGTTTAAGACCTGTTTAAGTAAACAGGTGGCTGGGCAATGCAAGTTACAATGCGTAAATTGCAGGAATTATGAGAGCAAATGAATTAGAACATTTACAGGTTAATAAAGTCTCTATGAAAGTGCCCAGCCCCTTTTTGTTACGTGTTCCCGACAAAGACAATAATAGACTGCACCAACAAAGGCAGCTTTTAGAAACTTGTAGTAAACGAAGGGTTGATAGGTTGTGTTCAGAATGCTACGACCCGTCCTAGTCTTCAACCCCGTTTCAGTGTCCTTGCGACAATCCAAGTAAGTTACAATGAAAAAAACACCAATATAGAATCTTACTATTGTTCATGCAAAACCACCCTATAAGCTCATTAGCAATAACTTGCTTGAGTATAGAATCTGAGAACGTAAGTATAAATTTACTGAACCTTATCCTCTAGTTTTTATGCGCATAAATATCTACTCGTATGGTCGGCGTTTCAAAAATTTATAAATGGATTAGTTAAAAACTTTTTTAGTCCAGAACAAACGAGCGTATGTATTACTAGTAAATATTTACACAAAATATTCCTGCAGCTACGTGGGCTAAACATGCAAGTTAGTATTTATGCGTGACTGTGAGAAATGAACATATAGCAGCATTGGAAAGTAATTTCTTCTAAGACTTCTTACTTTATGGCATAATTAACGATAATCAGTGACAAGAATACGCAGCACTACAATAATTAGGCCACCATTACAATAACAGCAGGACAGAGGCAAATGCATTATTAGCCTTCGGTATAGTCCCCGCTGCTAAGGATGATGATAGTGTTGCGACAATAGCCATAGTTCTACTTGTAATAGTGATGGTCTTATCAGAATGAATAAAACGACAAAGAAAATAAATTGAGGGAGAGTGGGAGTTAAGGAGACCACTGGGATGTGTGATGTTGTCATGGAGGATCGCTGACACTGACAAGCATGACAAGATCGACAATAAGTAGAAGAATGTGTCTCAACGACATTCAATCGAATTAAATGCGCGTCTGCCTCGTCAAAGGCAAATCAGTTTCAAGTGAGAGACAAGAAGCTTGCGTTGCTTGTATTACCAGAATGTTGAGCTTTAGGGTAGCTAAATAGCCGTTGAAATTATCTTTCGCCAACTTTTTAGGCGCTTTCATCCCAATAACGGGACTGCAAAGGAAAATCCCTGATTTATATGATTTTCGTTAATGTTAACACATGTAGTGTTACACACCCACTCGTTAAAAACTAATGATCGGTATCAGGAATCGCATGCTTGACCAAAGCTAGCGTAAGTTTTTACTTTTCCTTGAGAGCTACAAACGTGACGTTGACTAGTTTAACGTAACCGTTACATTCCTTTCCTATGATATCCTTTTTCTAAGTTAAAGGACGTTGAATAATGGTAGCACATCATTTCACATGCGTTACACAAGGATTGCTCAACAGACAGCTGCTATGTACGTAGTTATACTAAAACGCTTTGACTTAAAACGGCGACGGTCCCTAAAAAATTATATCGTGGTGTCATATTTCAATGACAGGGAAAAAACATATAAAAATTCCGCGTGCCCTACTCATTTTATACAAAAATTACAAATATAACATACAAACTTTAGAATGACGCGAAACTCGGTGAGGCCGTGTTGCGGTAAATTGAGAATTAAATACTTATAAATAAAGGCCTTACATCACAAAGAAGTTAATAAGGCAGCTGGTGTGTAATGATCCTTGGAGCTGCAAATACACTCAAGAAAATGACAAACTGGAATGTCTATAGAGATTCCAACTATAATAAAGCTTCCCTTCTCATCCTTTAAGCGAAGGTATTCATGAAATGTCTTGAGAATAAGTGTCAAACCCTTAAAGAGCTTTAAGTTAATAAGGAATCACGTAGTTTTTGGTCTACAAAGTACAAGGAACCAAATACTTAAGTTTGGCCAGATTTTGAAGGTATCCTGGCAGCGCCCCAACGATGTTTATCATGGCTTTCATGTCTATATTTTGTAGATGTCGCGTAAAAACGTATAATTTATTACCTCGGGCGAAGTTGTCAAGGGTTTGGCAAGGACACCGGGCCTTCAATTAAGTGCAGTCAGATCTTTAAACAAAATCTTCCAGACCTTCGAGTGTGTGGGAAAGCTACAATAACGACAACTCCGGGTGGATAGCATTAAGATAAATGTATAGATAAATAAGATAGATAAATGGATAGCATTAAGCGGCGAAACTTTTACTATCATAACCTAAAAAATAAAATTCAGTCATGTGTTATTTGCTGAAGTGTTTTTCATTTTGATCTATCTGAAAATAATCTCGGGCAGGTATTGAAACGCTTTGAGATCATTTGTACTAAAATTGGTAGGAATATTTAGAATAGATGGTAGAATGGCTAGAAATTAAGTTCTAAGGGATGTCACTCATACTAAAGCCATCTGTTTAAACAAGCGGAAAAATATAAATTCCTTATATTGCTTTTTACGATTTTTTAAGAACATTGACAAAGCTAGTGCGGTTTTTCTGAATATGTTAGCGGTTTTTAGAAGATCGCTTTGTCCCAAAGAGGTTAGCCATATTTCAGTTAGGCACCCTTTCACCAACAAGGACATCTCTGTAAAGGGCATATGGTGCTACTAAGCTTTGTAAGATCAGAAGCATTATTATAAGAATTAAAAACTTAATGAAGAAATGAGAAAAGAAGAAAAGAAATAAAATGATTATGGTTACAGCAGTAAAGGATGAATGATTAGACACACTATGTTATACCAATGCAGTGTCAGCCGGTCTCCTCAGCGCAATTCTCGATCTCTAGCAAAGCTAAGGGGGCGAACAGGAATCAGGCAAACTGCATTCCGAATCTGGAACAGACACGCTCATGCATTCCCGTTAAGGATTCGCAACTAGAAAGCGGAAGACTGAAGAGGGATGTTTAAAACAACTGCCTCCAACTGCTTTAAAAATCAGAATCAGGAACGAGTTTTAATTTCCATGTTTAACAATAATCGTTTAGTCTTTTTTGTTATTCAGCTGCCACATCGGCTATATCTAGGCGCTGCCACTGCATTCTGTGATGCTGTCAATAGTAGCACTTAAGGTAGTACTTTTTGTGAATAGTATCAACTTAAAATTTGAGAAACAGCGCGTCGTTGCTTGAATGTGCAATGCTTGTACTACTAATAATAAGTTGTTTTGTTTTCTAAGGGGGCTACACATTTTATAAAATATAAGGCAGCTTAAACCGGTTCTACTCCTGAGAAGAATTTGTCATTTTGTAACAACATTGCAATGACAGAACATTGCAATGACACGACATGACAATGACACAACATTACAATGACACAACACTGCAATGACACAACATTGCAATGACACAACAGTGCAATGATACAACATTGCAATGACACAACATTGCAATGACACGACATTACAACAACACAACACTGCAATGACACAACATTGCAATGACACAACAGTGCAATGATACAACATTGCAATGATACAACATTGCAATGACACAACATTGCAATGACAGAACATTGCAATGACAGAACATTGCAATGACACAACATTGCAATCACACAACATTGCAATGACACAATATTGCAATCGCACAATATTGCAATGACACAACATTGCAATGACAGAACATTGCAATGACACAACATTGCAATCACACAACATTGCAATTACACAACATTGCAGTGACACAACATTGCAATGACATTTCTTGATAGCATTACACAACACCATGTGTTCATACTATCACGTACTAATTAATAATTGTTTATGTCAAAAAGCTAGACGCAATACAACGCGGAAAGAGCAGTTTCAAGTAAGCGTTTGGTCCACTCACTTCAAGATTGGCAGCAGATAATAACAACGAATGGATAATAGATCGTTACCAACAAAAAATATGAGATGCTGCCTTTTTCTTGCGTTTCATTTTTATTGAGAGCTGCACTGCGTATTCATTCCTTCAAGCGGAATTAATATTTTTTTATTGTTGCTGCCTTTGTTAGTGGAGTATGCGGCGCAGAAACGTGGCTTTGGGAGCGCAGGTCGGACTAATTTATTCGCCTCTGGAGTGCGATACAACATTTGACACTATCCGTATCCGTTGGCCTGTGTACTGCAGGAAAGAGTCTCCTCAAGCAGTAACGGGAGTTGGCGGCCACGAGCGGTAAAAGGACTCAACGGGGCTAGTAGGGAGAAAAAGCGGTACAACAAGGGGAGGACCAAAAAACGGGCAAAATTCATGGCGCGGAAAATTTTAAACTGCTGGAAGATAGATATGCAAACACGGCACCCCGTGACCTCCTCCTCTCTGCTCAACTGCATTCATTCGCCTTATGCCTGCGCCAGCTCTCCACCAAGCAACTCCTGTGCTCGACTCTTCGAGCACTTAGAATGACGGACCCAGGGGACGCGAATGCCTTTTATATTGCTCTCCAAGACTCACCTCTGACATTGCGGGAATCGCAACGGTTGTGTTAAACAACAAGAATAGTAATAATTAGGATAACATTAGCGCTGTTACTGTTGCTATGTCGCCCAACTGTTATGATCCTATGTACACAAGAAGACCCAAAGGTGTTACGTTATTTGATTTGGTTGTTCAGGTGAATATATTTGCAAATTATGACTATCTGCAAATAAGCCTAAATATTTTTTAAACAATATTAATTTCTTCTTGAGTTAAATATGTTTTTATTCAGTTCTATTTTTATTCAGTCAGTAAGCCCCATCGATATCCCTTAGCTACTTACCACGACCAATTTAACTTATCGATAAACTCTACATAATATCTAAGTTACTTCGAAGGTATAACTTATATTTTGTGTAGTTTTTTTTTTATGAAAAACACTAGTGTGTTATTTAGATGTAAAACGAAATGATGATATACACCTAGCAGCGTTGAGCTGCATATCACTTTGCCTGCCCTAGTTAGTTTTTAGCGGTCGAGCTCGATGGTTTAGTGCGTTCATGTGCGCCCTGCGACTTGAGGGAACACGCAGGTGCACGGACGGGTTCGATCTTCGCCGTTACACATTTACATTTATAGGTTCTGTCTCTCGAAGTAATGCAAAAAGAGTTACCGTGGACGTTGAAGATTGGCTGATCAGTCCTACAAATATCAGTTGATATTTAATGTGCACCTTGGCAGCGCCCGCGATGCTGCAATTGCCCTTGTCGATGCTAGTGATATTATTATAAGGATTATACGAAAAACATTACGTGCGCGATCTCTGTGATAAATAGCTAATAACTAAGACTCAATTAAGATCTACAAAATGGAATGTGGGAGAAGAAATAAAAAAATAGTGAAATTTTTTTAGAACACTACATCTTGAAATAGCTTGCTGCTATGTGTGCAGCTACAGTGAGCTTAGAAGGGAACTTGCAATGATGTTGTAAAACCATACCGCTGGTGTTGATTCCTCTAGTTACTGAATATGAGGCTTTCGGGGTTCGATACGGTGCTAAAACACTTCACCTTATGAGCATGCTCAATCCACATGTTTTTCCGGGTACTGATCCGAATATGCTTTTTAAGTCCAAGAGTCTCACCTAAAAATAGCACATGCTGCTCAAGGTTTGCGGAAGACAGGCCCCATCTGTACTTTTGTTTAGGTATCAAGGTTACTGCGGCTTTCTTCCAAGCGGCTGGTATACAATTTTTGCTTTTACACCAGCGACACGAGTACGCCCATTTTCTATTAAAAAAGTTATTGGATACTTTTAGGTAAAGCAATACGATATAGGTCACTCTAAACTTTGTGTTTAGCAATACTTTAATATTTCATCGTAGTAACACCGCACTGTAGTACTCATATACAATAACTTCGCGCTCATCACATGAGTATTTTGTCCAGATACATAAAACATCAGTTTCATTTTAGTTCCTTTTAAGGGAATTGAAATGGACGCGTTATAACTTTTCGACGATTTGTTGTAGTGCAGTCACCAAAAATCACTTGCACGGCTTCTAGTCCCATTACAGCATTATGACATGGCAACGTTTCTCCGTGTAGCATAAGGCTTGACTCCAAGCGAAAAAGGATTACGAATTTTAACGCAGCTTAACAGTTAGCTACAACTGTCCTATATGCTGGACGGATCTAGAAAAATCGACAGCCGTTTTCATTTCTTTTTTGGTCGTTGTCTACATTACAATTGGTTGCCTTGAAGAATAGCTTAAAGCCAGTGTAATTCCGTTTGCTTCCCCTCGGGTCTATGCAAGTACGAGACAACAATCGAAAATCGCCACAAAATACTCGATGTGCCGACAGTTTTGTCGCATCCCAATCCAGGCAGCAGCCGCCAGTGTTAGTCATTTATCCATTAGTGGGAGGCTTTGGACCTACGATTCCCTGTGGCATCACGGACGGGCCCAACATCTGAAAACAACTTTGAAGATATTAGGGCCTACCATGCTGTTCACAATTAGATTGTAGGTGGTTACTGAGGAGGTTTTACCATAGCAATGCGAGAACAGAAACGTGTGTTGTGAGCCACAGAGTAATAGTAACTTAGTATCGAGAGTGAGTTTTCTCTGTCAGCAACAACAAATTGATTCAACTATCCTGTTTTCACATGTAGGAGAGAATGAGAGAATTCTACGATTTGTTTGAAAATATGGAAAATCTCAGAAAATATTTACGATCATTTGCATTGCTCCTGTACCAAAATTTGTAGTGTTATGCTTTTATTTGTGATCATTTATCTTTTCTGCCTTCGGCACATCTACAGAGTGTCTAAAACATCAGCAGTGTCATTTTCATGTGATCACAAAGTTATTGTGAGGTTAGGATTGTTTTAAAAAATACTATGTATTGTACTTTTTGAAACACTTACCTGCGCGATAATCGCCCTACAGATGTCTCGAAGCTCATTAGAGTGACATTCTATATCTTAAAAGCCTTTCTCTAATATTCTATTTCACAAAACTCATACATTTTACACAAATTAGATAGACTAACATGCGACACCGTTTGCAGAAATCTCTTCCAAGCTTTAGAAAACATTTCCAGCATTTACTATAGAATGTATCTTAGCGATAATCATAGTTATTACGTAAATCTTGACTTCCGAAACAGATTATACAAATAATTAGGAACCAAGCTGCCGAACGAACCACACTAGTCAGTTAAGCTGGCTTTTCTGTTTTGATAACGAATAGAGTACCGCCGAGATATACTAAAAACCACTATTTTAGGTCATCACAAGATACGATTATTTGAACAACGATTTCTTTGTTGGATCAGGCTAGCATGACACCACTTCTTGTCTAAAATTGGGGAATTTGTCAAATGACTTGTGTGCCAGACATATAGATCACACAGCATCATTATTGATGCACGAGGCGCCAGCAAATTATGGCCTCCTTTTATTCTTGCTGTATTCAAAGGATTGCAAAAAACGAATCTGCAACATCCGTGTACTCCTAATTGCGATATACACCTAAACTCATGCTCTTTCCTTTTTTCAATCTGGCTTACTATGCGATCGTTCCAGAGTTGAGAGTTCCAAACAATTTCTCAACAAGAAATCCCAGAAATCGTACAATTTTTTTTTAGAAAAAAATTTTATGTCTCCTTGTCCGTTGAATGCGAAAATTCCAGCGGATGTTTAGCAAAGATGGGTACGAGAAGTTTTATTATTGCCTGACCAGTAACCTGTATTTCAATCCATAAACGTACGTATTGATACCGTACCGTTTCCCAAATTGTGTAATGGTTATGACAGCTGTTTCCTTCGCAGCAAGTAATCTTCTGTCGGTACAGGATGCGCAAAGATGGTGACAAGGTTGACTGTTCTAAACGGCTGAGGAAAGACCTTTGAAGCTCGAGGGTAGAATTAAACTTGTGTAAAACTGGCCACTAAGCAAATTGAATAGGTCAACCCTGTTGCTAGTATATTAAAGACTAAGACTAATAAGAAAGAATCAATATTCTGAACAACGCAGTATGGCGTCAAAGTAAATATTTCACCGCGCTTTAGTTTTTAAGCTTCCAAAGGACAATCCAATACGAGAAAGTTCCGATGCTTATCTCAATGCATTAGCTGCTAAGTTACATTCATTTGTTGCTACAACGCTTGTGTTTCTATGGCCGTTTTAATATACACGTACCGTGCACTCTTTAAACCTTTCTATGAAAAAGTGGTTCCTTCGTGATCGTTTTGTTTATAAGAGTGCCTTAGAAGGCCTGTGAGCTATGCAAATAGTGTGATATATAGTTAAGTCAAAAATATACGTTAAAGGTACGTAATCCAATGCAATTTAAATTATATGATAACATGTAAAGTATTTTGATTCATAGACAATCGTATTGTGCATCAAATGTTGGTTGTGCGAAACAACACGTGGAACTATAGTTTTATATGGCCGAAGGTACCGAATAGTGATAGCTGCTATGCCCTTGGCCGAAGGCGCATCATGTTCCGCCCAATCTACCAGCTTCTCTTGCCCTCCAATCTTTTGGAATCCACTGGCTGCGTGTGTCTGATGTATGTTCGTATATAGTGTGCTCGTGTCTCTTCAGTTGGTATGTTTTATGCTGCAAACAGAGGATCCACTTGGAGGCAGCCTCTGAACAGTGCCCACTACTACCAGTCAGGCAGCCACTGATTTCCCCATAGCTCAATTTTTCAAGCTCACCTTTTCTCTTCCGCTCCTTTGCCTGCTGACTACTGTCCCACGGGCTCTTCCTCATTGGCTAGCGTTGCCAGCAGTTCTTTTGAGGTTCTGACGTGAGTTTTCCTGGTATTATTTTCGTATATATGAAGGAAAACTGGAAAGGTGCCGATATTCCTTTGTTTCTCTTTTCTCAACTAAGAACTTTACTTTCTCCGTCCTTTGCCTTCCTTTCTTCTTCCCTCCTTTGAAATCCCTTATTCTCTCTTATTTCCCCTGCTGTTTCCCTCTCCTCTTTCAAACACTAGTATTCAGCTTACAACTTGGACTCGGACACCGACCAAAGCCAGGCCCTGTTGCAAGCTTTCTTTACTGGTCCAAGTCTTGGTCTATCGACGGCGATATCAGCGGCATGGTTCCTTCTAGTGACCCTTCCCTGTTAACAACTGCCGCTCGCAACTCCGCTACACTCCACCATTTCCCTCGTCTCCGCGCTCCATAACTATAATCGACGCATGGCGGCTCCTGGATAACCCCATATCCGGACAACCAGGCACCCCTGCACTATCACTGCCCCCAAGTGCTTGACCCGTTGGCTCTACACAACTGCAGAAGACCATTGCAAATATTAAATAAGACATTTCGCGCAGTAGTCGATGTTTTCGATCAGTTCTTCCCATAGGCTTCGTTCTTTTCTTAACAAGAACAGTATAAATTAAAGGGGCCACACGGAGTCGAAATATTTCCTTATATATCAATCATGACTATAAGCGTGGAAAAGCAATTATACCATTAGTCATTAACTCATTAATTATACGATCATAATTAACTTGAAAACCAAATAAATCGAATATTTATTCATCTGTATTTATCTCAAATGTGTTTAGTTCTGGTTTATAAAACAGTTTTACTGCCCTGCTGATTTTTCGACGCAATGTATTCGATTATACTGCGTATACTGAGTTGATGGACAATCTTGTCCATTCCTGATATTGCACTTGTGCTTGAGCCATGGTAGATATCAGGAATGGACAAGATGTTGATAATTTAGAAACACTTCGTGTAGAAGTAGAACGTTTTGTATTACGTAAGTGTTCTGAAACGTTTTGGAACAACGATAATTGGAAATGTTCGAATCGTTTCTCATCCGGATACGTTGCAGGCGGATGAGAGAAACTGGACCAGAAAGCGACCTTTAACTTTTTCTAACAAACGATGATACGACTGAATAATTCGAGTTCTACGAGCCTGTAATTAGCACACACCAGAATTGTTCAAAGAAGATCAAGAGCAGCTTTGCATCTTGATAAGGCACTATTACTTAGGGAATTTACGGAACAATTCATTGAATTGTCAAATTTAAGAAAGGCCGTACCACTAGCGAAGCTTGATTACGTACAGGATGTTAGCAGCAGCGTATACTCAGAATATGTGTGAAAATTATAAAATTGGCTATAGTTAATCACCTAATCAGAAAAATGCGCAAAATTGCAGAAAGTTTTTGTCAGCCAAGTGTTTGACACTCTGCAAAAGGGTTTATAAAATTTAACCAACTTTTGGCGCAGGTTCGTGTTCATCGGCAATGCCTGCACTCATTACAAAAGAGACAAAGCAGAGATTAAATAAGCCTTCCGTAGTAGTGAAATAGCGACAACTTTAGTCAGGACAGCTACAGACTAAAAAGACATTGAGGACATTGCTTTCAAACATGTTCGAATGCACAGAAATAATCGATAATCAGTAGGATATCTAACCTTCAAACCCCTTAAGTAACGCAATAATTATACACGTTCCGGTTTTAAATTACAGAAGGTGCTATCCCTTTATTAGGATAATGCGCTAATTCACACGTTGCGCCTCGTAATGATTACGGTGACAAAACTGCTTTTCTAAGTTGGTGAATGCTCTTTTTGCCTTTAAAACTTAACCCTCAGCAACTGCTCTTTGTTGACATATTTTAAAAATTATTTTTCAGGAAAAAGGTTTGCAACCTATTAAGTTGATTATAAATATCTGCTTTAAGCTCCAAGGCTCTTTATTTTGTTCGAAGGTATGTATGAATTTTCGAATCGACGGACCAGGTGCATTGATTTCCAGGAAAACCATATTTAGTAGATATGCCAAACATTTGTTAGTACGCTTAATTTGATCGGATTCTAGAAAATAAAAAAGCACTTCAAATGCTCAAATTATTGAAGGATTTCAAAAATAACGATTTTTTTGGTATGTTAATTTGGACCTTTTTATAATGAATAGGATACGATAGCTCATTATTTAACACAGAAAATCATTTGTATATAGCATAAAAATACTATTTTTTATAATATTTAGAGGAAATCATTCGGGCTACTCTGTGTTAGTCATTTTACAACATAAACACAGTGTGCATCAAACGCACACTAAACACGAAACCTAATTGACATCATCTGAATAAGTTTTTCCGGTTGTGTAGTTTTCCGTGCATAAAGTAGATGGACATAGTAAAGTATCGCAAACTTGATATATCGCAATTCATTGCGTTGCTAAAATATCAATTTTCAATAAATGATGTTTGAAAAGAGAGGTTAGTTAGAAAGAGAGTTAACGTATCGCAACAGGTTTATTTTTTGTACGACCTTGTAACCTCACAGTGGGGGGGTTCTGATGATCGTTCGTCTAAGCTTTCGCAGGGAATCTATGTATTCATCGATACCATAGGAGCTTGTTATGCGTTTGTTTGTGGTTATATTACGGCGATGTCTTCGGATCTGAATGGTTTGACAAGTTGAACATACGTCAAGTTTTGATACAGAATACATTTTGAGAAACATGATACCTGGAGTCTCTCGGGAAATCGAACAATTCGAGTAAAAGTCCTTTGCCTCATTTTCTGCCGCATGCCTTCTGGATCAACGGTCCACACGAATTTAAACCTTTTTGGGAACACTTCCCGTGTTAGGCTCGAAACCTCTTAGTAAATTAATTACGGTTGTTTTTAGTATGTGTATTCACTTGATATAACAAATTGTTGAATAATCATAATTGACTACAGAAAGGAAATTATCCGCGTTTATAGCGTAGTGAAGAATGATCACTAACAAGTACAATTATTGCATATCAAGTCAATTATTGGAATAAAAGACTAATCTTGTTAATTTAAGATTATGAGGTGGAAAGGCCGAGAAACTCTCTGAGTAACGGGTGATACACTTTCTTAATGTCCAATGCGCCGTGCAAAAGAAAGGTTTTCATAGCAGCTGATCCGACAAGATAATCTGGTAATAAGATAATATTATAAAGAATGTTGCCTTGCCAAGTCAGCTGCGAAATGGGTATAAAAATTGTAAAAACTCAATATTATTTTTCGGCGAGGTGAAACCGATTTTATTAGGTGAAATTAATTAGGTTCTAACAGGTTTTATTGGGTGAAACCTGAGCAAGCGGAATGTCTAAAAAACTACAGAATTGATATAGCGTCAGATATAAGTATCCAATAGTTATAATGAACATTGATCGACAAAATATAGCGGAAGCCATATTTCAATCATTATTCAACAAGATACAGCCTGCTCTCATAACTTGCGTACATGATCAGCATGGGCGTTTCATTGGAAATTATTTTGAAAAGTTCAACCCAGACATTTGAAATTGTCAATTACATTAGTGAGAGGAACATCAATGAGAATAGATACGCAAAATTAAAGGTCACCACAAAAAACATTGGGGCTTATCGTATGGACCACTAAGCTTACGAGTTGTATAAATGATTTGGAAGCGCCGAGCTAAATAATGGGGAAACACATTTGTGGCATCAAGCCGTAAGCGGTTCATCGTTTAATTTTTTTAGGCCTGTCTTTAGGGCTTTTTTACCATCACTAATTAAATTGTTAACTCACTACAGGAAATAGATTTTAATAAGGGCATCCGTAAGGTAATTACGCTACCCCTCTTTGTTTTTCTGGCCAAAAAAAAACACGATCATCAGCGTACGTACCAACTAGTCATGCTAAAAGTCATGTAGATGGCTAATATAACGACTGAGTGGCTGGAAAAGATAAACACGAGTACCGAATCCTGAGGCTCTTTAATCGATATAAGTTCGCCATTAGGTATTTCGCGGTTTTGACCACCTGTGTCCTTTTAGCAAAGTATAATGAAATCCAAATTAGTACTAATGTGTTCGAGGTATTAATGCTGTCCACAAGTGCATAAAGTAAGCCTAAAACAACTAACGCTATCAAAGAAAGATCTAGGAAGATGATTGTACTCATACGAGGCCGATGGCAAGCTTACCTTAGGACTTTCTATTTTATCAAGTCATATCATATATAAGAAAGGTACATGCAGGATATAATTAAAATACAAACTTATCATTTTTATTTCAGTAAAATTGCTTGTCGCCTGGAAAATCTGTGTCTGTTTTCACACCGTTGTTTTCTGTGTCTTAATATCAAATCTTCCTTCTGAAAATTTGTACCCCGACTCCTTTTATGTCCTAAAACATGACAATTACGGCTCTTATCAGATAATATCAAAGGTTAAGTTAGAGGTGGTCTTGGTATTGCGGCCATACTTCAGATAGTAATAACGATGTGATACGTTTTTACCTAGGTCTGAGCAGGCTTTATTCCAATGTTCAAAAAGTTAATTCTAAAACAATGTTTAAGAGGTGAAGCTCGGAATTATATAAAATTTTCGACACTAAGTCGGTGTAAGACACTAAGTTTCTATACATTAATGTGAAGGGACATGATAATGTTAGAAACTACCGCTTAATTCAACTGAGATATTATTGAGATTTTGTAGTTTCTCTTATATAAAACATTTCTACATCCAAGGATAAGACAAAGAGGTTCATTGCGCTAGTGGACTCTTTTTGTTACTTTTTGGCGTCATTAATAGTGTTTAGAATCACGGACTGGCTATTTACGATAAGCTTGTCAATCTGGTTGACATAGTAGGATCCTTCATACCTTTAGCTCTGCCACGTCGTCGTCGCCGTCGGCGAATTCTTCATATTTTTTTCTTGACTATTGTGGTGGTGGCGTTGTGTTTTTTTATTTGTATGTGCATACTTTTGCACGATGTGTTACGGAGATGAAGAAGGCGAAAAAGATAGAAAAGAGTTGAGTAAAGAGTGGGTCTGTTCAGTTTCTTGTTGCTTTCACCTTGTTCTGCCATCGGGCTCTATCAGCCCATATACTGGTAGCATATTTCACGCCGCGCCCTGTCTCGTTCGTTGCTACTTTTGGGCTCTCTTGGGCCTGCTCTCGTATTCATTTACGCCACTGCTTCGGCTTCCATGATCAGCTATCAGTGTAACCATAGGTGCCATTTATCGCAGCAATGCTACAAAATATCATCAGACACATCATCAGAAAGACAGCCCTATACTCGAACTTCAACCTTCTGTTTTTAATTATCCGAAGTTTTCTATTTCGCATTTTATATCATTCGATACTATACTGCCCATATGATAAGCGTTTGCTATAGCTCTAGACCATTTGAGGACTCTAACGATGGATCAACACCCTAGTTGGTGCTCATATTATACTACATTTCCAATGGAAACAGCCTTCCTACTATTATGCATTACGCATTACTTCGTAAGGCGGCTCCCGTAAATGTAAATTTGCAGCGG
>MNPL01015536.1:1143-50554 GCA_002081605.1 Tropilaelaps mercedesae | reverse complement strand
TATATATATATATATATATATATTTATATATATATATATGAAGTATATGATATACCTTTTGGTCATTGTGGAACCACACAACGTCCGGACGTGGCCTTCCGCGTGCCACGCATTCGAGCGTGATGGGAGTGCCCAGTGGCTGCAGGATATTTTGCAGTGGCACCTCAAACTTGGGCTTCATAGGTATAAAGTCTAGTTTCAGTGTCGACGGTTCCACCACCTTTCGGATCGGCTCACGAGACTTCATATCTATTGTAAATAAACATTGTGTTTGAGATAGCAGAATTTAATCCGTTTTCTCCGCAGTATCCGCTTAGCTCTGTCGAGAGCACTTTCATGCGAATTTTCCTGATTCTCATTGCTAGCATTCGAGGCATTCTGTCATAAATTAGCGTGAGCATTACCTACCAATTTGTACAAGTTCTGCGTGCGTGACATCAACTCCGTATCGGTTCTTGGCCTCAACGTAATAGTGTCCAAAGTGTTCTTGTTCCGTGCGTTGGATTACCAGTTGACAGGTTCCCTCAGTGTCGTACGAAACCTGAAGACCGTGTATTAGTTATAACATTCTTACGACAGTTACTTATAGATACGAGATATCGTTTGGCTGAGGCGTCATCTATAGTACTAAAAAACCTGTCTACATTTAGAATCGGCACGGAGAACTAATATTATTACATAATTTATATGAATCGTAAACAAAAAACTGATTTGGCGATCTGAAAACTATAAACTGTATCTTTGTCCAGTAAAAGTCTAATTATTTGATAAATTAGATTGCCCATCACATTAAGAGTCACAATTTCTAGGGTCACGTTTTGGAATCTCAACATGCTTTGTCGCACGATGAAGCATCTTCCGAAAACAACTGGAGTCTCTAATAATTTTCTAAAGTGTTCACCTTGAGGAGCCTGTCGCACACCAACTACTTCGGCGTTCGTGCGTTTTTCGAGGGGTAATCGGAATAGCGCGCACGGAGAACGTCAACACTGCGTTCTTTTAACTTTAAAATATTGAAAGCGTACCCATACACAAGCAATATATATCCAGTATCTTCTTCGCTATACCATTGCGATTCATCATTGTATTCGCATCATAATGTTGCCCATGGTCATTGATTAAACAAAGGCCATTTTTATTTTATGTGGTTTCACTTACCCGAACCTCAGGAGTGCGCTCAAGCGGCTCGCCTTCCTTAAACCATGTTACCTTTGGTTTAGGCTTGCCGACAACACGGCAATCCAGCCTGAAATATCAATAGTGTTAGTTACTGGCACGTAGCACCAGGTTTCTGGAATTATGTCTAATAAGTATCGCCCTAATGTCTTATCTGGTTAGATATTACTATAAGACCTAAGGCTATGGTCAAACTCGATATGTAGAGCATAACTAACACTTTGTTTTCATAGAATAAGATTCTCCGACAACCCGACTGAGTGTGCACCTAAGCATCAACGGTTGATATTGCAGTCGTTCAACTTACGTTGCTGGTTGACCCTGGGTAACAAATACCTCTTCTAAAGGACAAGTAAATTTCGGTGCGGTACCCGGCTCCGAAACCTTGCGCGCTGGAGCCCAACGGCCCGCTCGTGTGGGCACCATATGAACTTCGATGGGTTTTTGGGGAAGACTCGCTAGCACTTCCTGTAAAGCACCCCACTTAGTTTTCGGTTGACCAACCTAGGTTCTATCGAAAAACTCAACAATTGTATATATATTGTATATATATGTATTGTTATAAAAGAAGAAAGGGGACTCTGATTGTTTCACAGTCATAACACGATTTCTTTAGTTCAGTATACGTATAACACATATTGATACAATGATGCATAATGTAAACACAGTTTAATTGGATTATGAATTAGTCGCAACTTACTTGTGGATATTGTAGCTGTCCAGCCGGAGTGAAGTATTCCTCTGATTGCTGGAGTTGCGGCTGTGTGGTAGCAACAGCTAGAACCGGTCTATAGGCGGGGTGTCCCGGCCGAATGAATGCAGAGAACTGCTGCGGGAGTGGAACTCGCTCGTCTACGTATTGTGAGGGGACCATCTGCATGCCAGGCATGCCGGGCTGTCGTACCATTATGGGAGATATTGGTACGTGTGAAAGCATTTCTCCGGGTCGTAGTGGGCGTAATGGAGCCGGCTGCCGCATTACAGAAGCCTGTGAGTAAACGGGAAGTTCTTGTCCCGGTAGCCGTTTGGCAGGTACTTTGTGATCGTCTTGGCTCACCACGGGATAGTGCGGAGCTTGCGGGACTTTTTCACCAGGTTTCCTAGGCTGAGTTCCCTGCTCGGGTCGAGCCGGAGCTGGATGTGCGGGTTTTTCGATAGTTTCGTCGGGCTGCAGCGGTTTGATCTGATCTCCGGACCAAACGCTAAATGGCCATACCGGCTTGGGAATCATCTTGACAAGATATTCGCGCGCTTGATCGGTCATTGTTTTCGTTGTCGGCTGTGGCTGTGTCTGCGGAATTTCTTCCTGAGCTATGCCCTCCATTGGGCCTGGGAGATACTGCACTCTTGATGGTGCCGGACCTATTCCAGGTTTCGCCATCTGCGGTCTCTGTGTACCACCCTGCGTGACCCTGGTAGCATCGTCACGGCTTATGGCAGTGCTCTGCGTTACAATTGTGGCTGTGTCGGTGGTTAGGGTCGTGCCTACAGTGTAATGAAGCATGACGAAATCATCGGTGGTGAACTCGGTTGGCTGGGGAAGCCGTTCCTCGGGAGCAGGTGTTGGACGTTCGGCGTACTCATCAGGTTGGAGCAATGAGACAGTCCGTTCCAGAGGCCGCTGTTGCGGTTGGTCGGTGATGTCCCTCGGTTCCAGCGTTGGGATAACCATCCCTTCGTACTCTCCAATGGTGATTCGAGTGGTAGTCACCGTTTCGCCGTGTTGGTTTACAGCCCGACAGGTGTATAAACCTTCAGTGTCTTTCGACAGTTCAAGAATTTGCAGCATGCATCTATCGTTTAGAACTGTCACCGAATACTGCGTGGATCTTTCTGAGACGATCTCAGTTGAATTGAAGTACCAAATGAATTTAGGCTTCGGCCTACCACGCACAATCACCTCAAGTGTGACCGGCATTCCTAGTGGTTTGAGGTACTCAGGATAGAGTTCACGTTCAAACCTAGGTTTCTGCGACTTGAAGTCCAGTTTCAGTTTGTGATCATGAGTCGGCATTTTACGTATTGGACACATACTCTTCATATCTGTAAGAATAGAAATTGAAATTTGAAGTAAGAAGTCCACGTGTCTATTCCCTTCTGTTTTCTAAGGAAAATTCCAAACAGTTTTAACTAAACAACTCGCCATTTGCAAGATTGCTGTAATATCTGCTTTGCTGCGAGCACCTTGCTGTTATTTCACAATGTTGAATTACTGTAATAGAACTTACTAGCGGCCGGCTCCTTTTTCACGTGGTATAATATACGTACCAAGTTGTACGAGCTCGCACTCGGTCAAGTCGACTCCATACGCGTTTTTGGCCTCACAAACGTAAAAGCCGAAATCGTCCAGCTCAGTCCGATGAATGGTAAGGGTGCAGATGCCCGAAGTCTCGTAGGAAATCTGATAATCTGGGGTCCAGCGAATAATTTCTCCATTCCTGTACCAGGTTACCTTTGGTCGAGGGTGACCAGACACCTTCGCGTCCAGCCTAAAAACGTTTGAAAAGATTCTTAGCCACTTCACCCTTCTTCAGCACGCTTAGTAGCCGTAGCATACACTAACTGCACTTTTTCGACCGTCCAGGTATTGAACCTGTATGGGCCTCTATTTTTATTGGAAGCTCGTATATATAGATATATATATTGGGTCTAATCAAAACCTACGTAGCCGGCTGGCCCAGTGGAAGAATAACATCCTCCAAGGGAACGTCAAACTTCGCGGCAACTCCCGGCGTGGATGACCTTCGTGGCGACCAAGAATGAGGAACTGGGGTAGATGCCGAAATGGAAGCAGACAGAGAATGCTCCGAGGCATCAGACGATTTTCGGGTTGGCGACCAAATCGAAGGCCGGTGCGAGTCTGGAGTGCTTTTCTTGTGTCCACGTGAAGCCCGCGGTTTCTGATCCTGATAGATGAAAGATTCAGGTTTCCATTAAGGACTGTCACACACATATTTTGTGACCGAATCAATGCAGTTCTTAAATGTTTGATTTTCAAATTCAGGTAGTTGAACGCCGTCGTAGGATCAATAAAGCTCATACTGCAGCCAAACTTATTCTAAAAACAATGTGGAGAAATAATATTCACTAGAAATGTTTTTTTATTGGAGATTCACATTAGCATATTTACTTGAGAGAGCAATAAAACTGGAGCAATAAACCTAAAACGTTTGGCATACTTTGTCTGTTCGATGCGGCTGCTTATGAGTGTCTCTAAGGCGAGGCTCATGTTCGCCACGAGTGGGTGTTCCTGTACGAGAATCAGGTCTTCTCTTTGGACGATCTGAGCGCCGGCCGCTGCGGCGAGGCTGATGCGGACACATTTGATGAGGCTCTGCTCCGTATCGAGGAGGTTTTCCTTTTTACATAATAAGTAATCCAATTTAATAATCATCCTCTCGGCATAACTGTTACAGCAGTTATTTTACGAAATGAATGTTCTGATCTTATTGAGTAAAAATGATACGAAAAAACGTGTCACTAAGGTTGTCGTAACGAGTTCATTGTGCTTCAATCGCTCATCTTTATGTTGTATTCATCACAATTCGGTTTATATTTAATGTCACTTCAGCAAGGCTATGATTTTAGTATTGTCCAATTTTGGCAAAGACAAAACTACATTAAGGCGATTAAATCTATACCTGTTGGTGGTTTCTGCTTGGTACTGAGTTTTGCTAGCTCGCTGGTAGCCAAAGGCTCGTCCATGGGCAAATCGGGAATCTCGATTGAAAAGTCGGCGTCCGTATCCAGCTCCTCAGAAAAGCTCAACGATGCCGTGTGAATACTCTCCATGGTCGTATCAAGGCTTTGGCTAAGCGTAGCCATTTCAGAATCGGCGACATACTCATATGCTAAAGCGACGAGAGAAATTAATGAAACTCGATTTCTAAAGCTACCACAAGTAATATAATTAAGTATTACGCATTTTAGTCTAAGGCAAAGGAAATATGTGCTTTAAAAGACGCTTACGTAAGCATTTCATGTATAGAAGTCAGTAGATGGGCTTACGTCTAGCTTGTACTATACTTACATTCCACAGTAAGCGTCGTACGGGTGTAAACGGTACCGGCCTTGTTGGATGCCTTGCATACGTACTCGCCCATATCCTCGGGAAACACCTCCGAGATAAAAAGCTCACAGTACCTAAGCAATAAAAACAGGCATAGTTAATAGTATCTGGTGGTACGATTAGCGCTTATGGTCTGCCCGGTTTTAATAAGGCGTGCCTGCTCAAATGAAGTAAACTCTGCTGAATAGCATGGTACGGCCTTTTCCAGTGCTAAAAATTTAATAGGAGGCAGCATAATTTCATTCAGTAGTACAACTATTGCACCTCAAACTACCATAATATTGCGTACAAGATCTGTACGAATGTCGTAGATTATAATGGTGGAATTAGGAAAAGATCGTCAGATCATAACAGGAACTCATATGTCATATCTGTAAACGACCTCCAGTCATACCCGTCTGATCTTTGAGTCATCCAAATGTCATCGTTAGGTTTGACCTCAACGTCGTTGTGGAACCATGTCACCTAAGAAAATGAAAAAAATACGCATGTACTATGAAACGGATTCTGCGGCCCAGGATGGTTAATTTCACTTTAATTCATTTACAAGGTCTATTTTTCCATCGGCACTCCATGTCGCAAGGGATTTGAGTTTATGTGGAGATTGGTCGATTTGCTTTGCAAAATTGTGATACAAAATTTTTTGTCATCCTACCTTGGGCTGAGGATGTCCGGATATAACGACATTAAGTTTGGCTTCGCCACCGTCCATAACTAACAGTGGCTGAAGAGGGGTTAAAATTCGCGGAGGCTCCAATTCGTCATCTGAAGACTCGATTCCTGATCGTACAGGGTGGAGAATGTGGCGTACTTAGCTTCGTCATCGTATACAAACATGAATACGCATATAAACGATGAATCTTTCGTTCAACCAATATGCCTCATCTCAGTGAGGGTCATAGACAATTGAAGGTGCGCTAGCTATTGTATTAGTCGTTATCCGTAAGAAGGAGCACGGAATTATAGTAACAGTTTTATCCCGTCTTTAGTACTTATATAAATATAAAATAATACGTTAATTTCTCAACAAAAAAACCATGCCTACTTTCCACAGTGAGTGAAGCCTTGCTTTGAGCCATTCCGAACGAGTTCACCGCTGTACAAGTGAATTCTCCCTCATCTTCAGGAAAAACCTCGTTTACGATAAGCGTTGACCGATTTCCTTCCGTGATCACCTAAATTTTTCAGCAACAAGTAATGGGCTAGTAATTTGAGGATTAAGAGTAACACTGAAAATTGGGTCGTTTTGGAAGATACATGAAGCTAGTTAATTTTGAGGGCTCAAAGCTGCGCTCACTGACTATTAGTAGGTACGAACCTGGAAATCTCTAGATGGCTTAATGAGACGGTGATTATGGTACCAGCTGATCTGCGCTGTGGGTACAGCAACTGCCTGTGCTCGCAATACAGCTCGTTGGCCTTCCTTCAGCGTAATTGACTGGAGATGAAGCACAAACCTTGGTTTGCGCGAGGCAGTAGCGGTCTGTTCGTCTACCGCTATACACATTCATCCAATACAATAAAGTTCTTAATTAAATATTTCTACCAAAATGGTTGTTATGAAATTCACAAATAAAGCAGTTAACCGAACGAATTACTAGTGCCTTTAGTGGTTAAGCGATGATCACTAGAATCTATATGCTCTTCTGAGCCGTGTCACATACATATGGTCCATTTTACATTCATAACTTTGCAGCTCTATGAATACGGCTTGTTGTCAACTCAGTATATATATATATATATATATATATATATATATATACTCACGCTCTGCAATCGATAGATTTGCTGTTGAGGTAGCCCGACCGGCGGGATTTACGGCGAGTACTTCGTATGGGCCGGCATCATCTGGGAACACTTCGGGAATGGTAAGCTGTGACTTTGGACCCTGATATCGACTGACAATGCGGTCTCGGGATGATATAATTGGCCTTCCATGGAAAAACCACTGGATTGCAGGCGTTGGTACGGCGACCACTTCTACCTTCATTTCGACTGCTTCGCCCTCGGCCACCGTTTGCGGTTGAAGTGGTAGTACGAAACGAGGTTGGACATTGAGATCTGAGCAGCTCTCAAGCAGTTCAACGTCGGTGACAGTAAGCGGGGCTGTTGTCTCGTCTTCTCCGAACGGATTTGACGCGCGACAAGTGTATACGCCCTGGTCGTCTGGATATACCTGTATACGACAACGCCAAGAACACGTCGTTGTGAGATGAAGTCAGAATCGACAACAATTCCCTTGAAAATCGGGATACTTTTATTAAAATAGAGCTACAAAAAATATAGTTAACTCTTTGTACTTCTAAATTACAAAAGATAAAAAAGATGCCGTTATACGATTTGTTTTCAAATGTGCTTTATAATGCAGCATCAGTGCATTAGTGTAGTTTACAATTTTTACCTCCACGATGAAAAGCCGGCATATGCCGGTAGTTGGGTTACACTCAGTATGGAAATCCTGCGAAGGCCGGACCTCCCGACGATTTTGAAACCAGGATATAGAAGGCGTCGGGTTGCCAATGACACGACATTCGAGCAATACCGAGGAACCGTCAGTTGTTTCCACCGGCTTAAGTGGCTCAATAAAGATTGGACGCTGTCCTCGATCTGCATTTAAAAATAACAATACGTATTACAAAAAGCGTAGATTGTGTGGAAAGCATAATATAATTACTGAAAGAAAAATAACTCTTGATTGTTGAGCGACACTTGGGTCTGGTTATTTTTCTCATACAAAAGAAAAAACCTTGGACGGACAACCGCCGCGAATATACGAATAAGCCCCTTATTGTGTAGTACTTTGTTTATATAGGCATTTACGTACTTTTAATTCAATATTTGCAGATACCCTTAAATTAGTTCATTATATGCCATATAACGCACCTAATCTTAGCATTTGTGCCTTCTACATATCTTAAAAATCCATCTTTAAAAAATAGGTTCAAGCAGAATTTGGTACCGATTAAATTAGAAGACGTAAAAGAAGTCTCATATAAACATATGTTTGTAGGCCTCCGTTCATTAAAAAGATAATAGCAATGCCTACCGTTTTATGCTCTATTTAATAAGACTAAACTTCTTAAAATATAAACTCTCGATTTAAAATTATTCGTAACAGTACAGCTACAGGTGGTATGCAAAGGTGCATTTGAAATCCGATATAGCACATAGCAAGTTCGTCAAACAGTATTGGTTGATATATCTCCTGAAAATTCCGAAGGTTTGTAGTTTTCTTATTAGAAATTTCTGGAAAATTCCATAATCTACCAATTGCCCACCCCTTTGTTAGAAAAGTCTATGCGAGACCGGGCGAGAGTTGTTAGTGAGCTTTGATTGAGCCTCTCATATTTGAAGACGTAAACGCTGGTAAGCAAAATTGTATTTAAAGTTGCTGTATGTTGAATGAACTAAGCTAAAGTTGATGGGTCGGATTGAAGAAGTTGCAAGGTCCGACTGTATCACCGAACACTAGTGGCGTACCTGATATGATAAGAATTTGAGGATTTCCAGTATAATAAAATACAGCTCTCAACAATTTCCTATTGGCTAAAGCGAGATGTTCGTCAATCAACAATTCGTTGCACATACACATTATACTACCATGAAGCAGGCGAACGTTCGTGTGTGATCATGTAAACAGTATCATTTATTAAGGGCTTTGGGTTAATAGTACCACAAACATAAGCGGTCTTCGAGCAGCCTTCTGATCGGCACTAAACCTGAGCGGTGAAAATACACCATCACACAGACTTCGATTGCTCTGGCGGAACGAAAACCACGAAATGAGGCACAATTGCCACCAAAGAACTTGTAGAACGCGAGATCAGCAAGCGTTTCGAGTTACATAGCCAAAGACCCTCTCAAGTTCAAGAAATGTTCATGGACCATTACCGCTCTAGTGCCAGTGATGTGCTTGGATACCCGATAAACATCTTCAGATCTTAATAAGCAGAAATCATGAGAAAAATGATGATATCGCTGTAAATCTACCGGAGGGAGATTAATTCTCTAGTTAGTGCAAATGTAAGAAAACCCCTTCAAGTTGGCTTAAATAAGAGTATATTTCACGTTGTTCTTTTGATGTAAACCTAGAGCATTTTACGTAATGTAGGCGTCGATTATAGTAGAATGTATTGGTTATTAGCTAATGTAAACAAATGCTATAACGGTGCCACCTTCTTATATTACCCGGAATTTCCACTAACTCCCGTCTTAAATGTATCAGAGGACCTTATGAGAAACAATTCGAAAAAGCCGACTTTCATTTTTGGGCCAAATGTATGAAATACTTGAGACCGAACATGCTACCAAACTACCACAAATAGTTAAGCTTTGAACACTGTTCTCTACAAAAAATAGCGTTGACTTGCCAATGTGTTGAAATAGTATTATCAAAATTTTGCTAAAAATCGCGAAAAGCTATCTAGTCACTGCCCTGAAACAGTAGGTCATCGAAGCAGTAGAACGATCGGTCGACACAAATCCATGATTCAGCTAGATCTCCATATAGACACATACACAATAAATTTCAAATATTCCGGTGCCGGATATTGTCCAACACAAACGGATTCTAGATTTTTTAAAAGGTCAATGAACAATGACGCAGTAATATAAATGTTACAGAGATACATGAAAATGCATGTTTAGTTACGATGTGCAACCGTAGCTCTACAGCTTTGCCTGCAACACCGAATTTGTTCCCTTCAAGCGCCAGATACAGGCACGATGAAGTGGAGTCTTAGTTGCGCTGAAGCAATATGAACTGTTGGTTTTCAACAGAAATGTAACACCCCTCAGTCCTACCTTTTCTTATCAATGCAGCTGATTTACCTTGCACATTTTTGAGTGGACGATTTTTCACCAGCATTGTATGAACCCACGTACAATAGTGATACATACTAATGCAGCAGAGTTAATTCCGGAAACAAAGGGCTTCTAAATTCGAATTGACGAGGAGCCTTGGTAGTGGAAACCCTTGGGTGAAAATATTACAATATTCATAGGTCAAGGCTCTCAAGAGCTGTAGCAGCAACATGATACTTGTTATTAAGCAGCACATAGCTTAAGAGAATTCCTAGGACTACATTTGCGCTTCATTATAGCTGTGGAAAAATCTGCAGCCAATTTACAATGTTTAAAGAGCTACTACGTACTAAATATACTTTGAAGCTTTTGTGAAAATATTCCTTATTTTTCGGGTGATACTGGTACGCCGTCGCTGTAAAACAAAAGGAGGTGGCTAAAACCCATGTTCAAGCCAACACAGGATCTGATCGTTTTCAATGAGCTTGTCCAACGACATCCTCAGCAACTCTAGGATAGTACTGCCTTAACGAGTTACTTCGCTAAGTGACTTTTGTATGTAACGTAAACACTTGTAGTGTTCGCAGATGGCGTGCATTATTCTCTTGTGTAAGAACAATTTTAATTTTACAGAGATCGAAAACTCGCCGTCTTGACTTCCTGGAGGGTCGGCTTCAGCGAATTCTTTATCACTCTGTATACGGAGCTGCCATGCTAGTTATCTCCCACTTTTACCTTTAACATCCATAGCTCAATACCAGTGTCGGGCGACCTCTAACCCATCTTACCTTTTAAATATAGAACGTTGGTGGTTGTTGCTTGGCCATATTCATTAGACGCGGTACACGTGTACCGGCCAGCGTCATGGGGTTGAATGTTGATGAGTCGAAGATAGAAAACACCATCTGATCTAACTGAACTTTGGATGTCTTCGTCGGGAGCCAGCGGGCGGCTGTCAACGGCCCAGCATATTTCGGGTAAAGGATTTCCCTGGACCCGACCCTGGAATACCACTTCGTTTGGTGACACCTGTCGGGGTGTTGGTTCTTCGGCAAAGGATGGAGGAACTGCTGGACCAGGGGCCATCTTAGCCACTTTCGTCGGAACGCCTATCTCTCCTTGCGGGCTGGGATCTCCGAGTTGGGAACCGAGTGTGGTAGTAGAAGTATGGGGCGTGACGGGGAGCTGCCGGCGGTCGCCTGGGCGCTTGCCTGCGGGCGAAGGCCGAGTATATCCATTTTAGACCTCCAATTGACAAAGGGACAGAGGGTTCTCCTATTTGTTTTTCGTTATTTGTCAATTAGCAATGGGTGGAATTACTTTCTCGTGTATGCAGCGATTGATTTATGAGGGTTTGATGAGTTGAGAATCACAGATAGCAGATGGACTGTAGTTCATGCACGATGGTGGCTTAGCAAACAGAAGGATAATCAATGTAATGTAATTAGTGGGGAATGGGGATGCTAGTGAGTGTTTACTACCCAACTTGACTTGAGATTCAGACGGATTGAAATTATTTGCGAGAAGAGACACTTCGCCGATCGGCCCGCACGACCGTGCAGAAAGTTATGAATATTCGTTATGTGGAGATAGAAATAAAACGGTTTTTGGTGGCTTGTAAATATCTAGTAGGTTACTTTACGTTGTGGGCATATAAGGAAGGTTATTCTTCGTCAGACTGCTCAGACATGGAGAGCAATAGGGAGGTTGAGGTCAAAAACTTTTGTTGTTGTTGAGTCTATTAGATACAATCCATTAAGAAAAGGCTAATTTAGTATAATCGATTGTATTGGTGAGGTTATCGTTAGGCCAACAAAGGTGAATCAGTTTTTGGTTTCTTCTACGTGATAGTTGTTGGAGCCAAGGAATTGGAGGTATTTGGATTTTTGGTTTGGTTTTTTGGAAGGTCCGCCTTGCCGCTCACCCGTCACGCCGCTTACAAAAGACCAATTTTTGGGTGTGCTGGTTTCATCAGACGAATCGCTAGGGGATGCTCAAGTCAAGAGAGGCAGAACACGACACAAGGTTGTGTGAATGCACAACAAACGGTCAATTTTATTACTGCAATTATTATCGATATTGCCATTTGACACTAGTGATATAATTATATAGGCGCTTGTCAATCGATCAGCCTAACGCATTAGTCAGTTTTTGAGTCATTTTTTTGTCTCTTTTGTTGACAGACACTACGTTGCGTTTATCATTTTTTGCAAGCGCACAATATCATTTGTTTTTCATTTTGGCTTTTTTACTCATTTTTAGCTAGCGGTCATAACGTTGCCTCGTGAATTTGCTTGTTCGGGGGGTCAATAACGAAAAGAACATATGTAGCGATGGGCCAACGAACACACAGTGATACATGTTAAACTGTATACACCATTAAATATGGTGTAGTAATAATGCTAAAAATAAAGATAAGAGAGAAAATCTACTCCACAGATGCAGCATTCAGTTATCTACTGCATGTTGAACAAACATGCAGAATCGCTAGATTATAGGGTTTAGCTTGTCTATCATTGTGTGAATGATCTTCGACGCATACTAGAAGTGGTGCTCAGCATGGGGCGTTTGACATAGAAAGCGTGGCAGAATTAATGCATTATAGATACCGTTAATACAGCATTTAGGTACGAATTAATACAAAATCCTTTTTACGTAATGTACGTATGCCTGTATCAGCGTGTCGTTAAAAGCACGCAAAACCAGACAGACATATGCTAGATTGAAAACGAGAGATCGGACGTTGCATAAAAGTTCCGCCTTCCCAATTGAGGATTCAAGAAGTCGGCTCTTTTTCTGCAATGCTCAACACGATTACGAATGCAAAGTCGTAGGTATGACAGTTTGTTGCCGTTAAAAAGCAAATAATTCAAAGTGCCACCGATCACAGGCTAGCGGACGTGATTCGAGTGGCTTGCCGATGAGATATTTGCAATTACTAAAGCTCGCAAGGTGGGCTCTAAGTGACTTTGCTAACATTCGGTAGGTCACTTTAGAGATAACCGGAAATACCGAAATCCAGAGTGTAGGGCAAGTCTGGAAATGGCAAGCTGAGGGATTCTAATTCGATTAAGCGTCAGATTTTGCCCAGTGGTGGTCTTCCTGATCAGTTTGTGACAGTTCCGGGCACAGAAAAGGCTAACATATGACACCATCACTAGGCTATTATTATACTTTGGTATCAACATCTTCATATGTTCCCCATCGTAAATAATAGGAACAAGGCTTGGAGTGTATACGATCGAACCAGTTACTACTTGACTATCTGGCAGGTCATTTATGGCGTTGGAAAAATAGAGTCGTTTTTTACGTTCCTTATAGCTGCATTATCTCTTGATTATTCGCCTCTGTTTTTGCTTAGTGATATTAATTAATCGCTTGTCATACACTATTAACAGCGGCAGGAACACCGCCCTAAGCGATTTACTTGGACCGGACTAGTACTATCATTGAGCTTCCGGTTGCTTTATGTGATCGCGTCTGTTTGCAGCTATTCACTCTACAACTCGCCGAGAGAGATTGAATAAGCTAATTGTAGCAACCTTACTGTAGCTTTCTAAAAGTTATTGCCAGACGACAAATATACGTTGGATACCGCACGCAGCAAAACAGTTAGTCCGCTTATATTTCAGTGCTTAGTATATGCATATTGAACAGATAGCTTCATTGGCCTCGGCTAAGCTAGGTGCTGCACGGTACCGTTTTGCACCTCTTTTTAAAATTCCTTGAAAATGCATGGGACACTCATATATGCACAGCTGCACGCATACTAGTAGAAATATGTAACTATTATTTTCCTTGACAGCGTTGTGAAAATTTTTAATGGTCGTTGTAACGGATCTAAAGACTAATGGAGTTTCTTAAAAGGATGTCAATAACTAGGTCACTACGAATGAATGCCACTTGATGATTTGAGCGATAGTGTCACTGTGGTTTAACTGGCTCTTCTGTCAGCCAGTTAAACGCGACGCTTACGCTGGACTGTTAGCTTGGCTGATGCTTCGGCCTGGCCGCCGGCGTTCGTTGCACGACAGATGTAGTTTCCTTCATCGTTGATTAGAACGTTCCGAATGAGCAATGTGCAGCTAGTTTCGTTTTGTGTGACCTATCCGCAAACAAGCACAGGCAGTGTGGAAGGCGGTTGATCAAAGTCATTTGTGTACGACGCGATAAACCGAGGTTTACCAGAGGTGGACATAAATACACAATAAAACGCAAAATGAAAACGAAAATGTACTTTAGAGTCGTTGGCTCAAAAAGTGCAGTAAACAGGTTATTTGTTATGATCAAATATTAATAAATGTTTTATAAGTTGCTAGTCAAATACGCGAATTTTGTCAGTGATGGACACCCACTGATAATAGGGATATGCTTTAAAAGCCGATCGCCGGCATGATTAACGTAACAATTCTCATAAGAAAGATTTGGATTCCCTTTTCCTGTAATTTTGACGCTAGCTTGCTGATTAGATGTAGGTACAACTCTGTAAAAATAGTCTAGTCGATGGTGAAAGCGATTCTACCTGGAAATCTCTTGTAGGTCGAAGCACCTGGCCGCCTTTGTACCATGCGACTTTTGGCCGTGGGGTACCCGACAACTGAGTCGTGAACGTAGCTGGCTGGCCTTCGGACACCGTAAGGTCCGAAAGTGGCCCAAGTGTTGGTGGACATTCGTTGCCATCAGATACGATGACTTTTAAGAAGGCGGTTGTTGATGCGGTTCCAGCACGGTTTGTTGCCACACACCGATACTCGCCTTCGTCCTCTGGGAACGCCTCCGAGATCTTCAGGGTGTAAACGTGATTTTCACCGCTCAACTTGTAGTACCGCGATTGCTTGATCAGGTTATCGCCACGGTACCATTTCACTTGCGCGGCTGATAGAGAACATTTGATAATATTAGATACTGTCCTAATAGGCGATTGCTTGCATCGCGCTGCATTTTTGTCTGTGTGCGTTCAAAAGACTACGAAGAATGTGCTATGTCTATAGACTCATTCCACTTATCACTATTCTTTGAAATGAATTACGAAACTTACTGGGTGCCGCTGGTATTCTGCAGCGAAAGGTAGCAGACTGGCCTTGTTTGACAGTCACATCTTTGATTCCGTCGGTCACATGCGGTCCCTTCGCACATGAGTCAGTAGTAGTCTGGGTGGCCTGTCTAGCCGCGGCAATCGTCGCCGGCGAAGGCTCAACAACAACCTGAGCCATGCACCTTGCCTCGCCGGCTTTGTTAAGCGCTACGCACTCATAGTTTGCAGAATCCTCGGGTATGGCATCTAGAATGACGAGCGTGCATTGGTCCGCATCTTGATTGATTTTATGTCGCTCATCTTCGGTTAACTTCTGTCCACCGGCTAGCCAATAGATATCCATTGGCTGGCCTCCAGAAATGCAGCCAGACAGCCGAATATTTATTCCCTGTTTCGCTCGTTGCGATTGAATGGTTTTCGTGAAATTTGGTGGGGCCATGCCGGAACCCGCTTCCTGCCGCTCTTCGACGACGAGGTTAGCTGAAGTTTTGGCGCTTCCGCCGCGGTTCTCAGCCTTCACGGAAAAGACGCCACTATCCTCGAGGTACACTTCGCGAATAGTTAACACTGACTTGGTAGCGGTCGTGGTAATTTGGAAATCTTTCGAGTTCTTGATGGTAAAATTCTCTCTGTACCACGTAATCTGCGGGACAGGTTCGCCGGTAAATTCGCACTCAAATTTGGCACCTTCGCCTTCTGTAGCTCGGCACGGCTGGATCTTGCGTGAAAATTGTGGGGCCGTCGCGGGTTGTGTTAGACTTTCGACTACGCGTTCCGTGGTGGTGCCCTTATGGCCGTGCTCCATTGTCTCAGTAACTTTCTTTCGCTTGTGAATCTCCAAGTCGCCTTGAAAATGCTTTTGCATCTGCTGTTGCGTGGTCTGTGTGATCTCTTTGCCCTGCACTGTTGAAGAAGTTGCTTGGCCGGGTGGCTGTCGAGGAGCTCCAGACTCAGGGCCCCCTTGTCTCAGCATAATACTGTGATCAATCGAGATGTTAAAAAAATGACTTACTACATCTGGAACGAAGTTAAAACGGCTACTAAAATGCTTGTCGAAATGAATTTTTTTTTATTAGATACATTTTGTCTAAAATAGTTTATCTCGATATCGTATGCGCACAATAATATCTCCGTCACCACGACAGGTTAACTTCCGGAAAACGGTAGACGTTGTACTAGAATAGTTCTCTAATTATTTTTTTTACATTCATTTTTCGTACACTTAGAAAAATTCAGGTATTGAAATATTATGTCATACAGAGTCGTCAGTTATGAACTTAAATGAACACTTTCCTGAAAAATCTATAAACAAATTTGTCCGATGCTTCCAGATGTTTTTGGTGGAGAACTGCTATAAATATCAATGGTATTTAGCAACCGAATTGTAGCATCTAATTATTTGTGTTGCTTGTATCGAGGGAGAGAATCTTACTTTTGTCGCATCTGTTGCTGCTGCTGAATAATTCTTTGCTGGCTGCTGAGCTGCTGAATAGTAGAACTTTTCTGCTCAACGGTCGTTTGGGATGATGTCACCCGTGTCGCCTGTGTTTCATGCATTTTGTCCAATTCTTCAGCTGAGACCTGTTGCTTAATCTGCTTTTTTTGTCCTGAAACGATAAGACGACACCAGTAGATTAGTATAATGTGATAATAATGGTACACCGTCACAACTGTACAGGCCATATAATGCATTTGACTACTTGAATTCGAAAACAATGTCCGACCGTTTGCCAGTTGCGTTAGTACCTTGCGCGGTGCGTTCAGTCTTCCAGACGTTGATTTCCTGTCCACCGGGAAGAATTTCCTCAAAGATCCGTTTCTCCTCCTTTCGCTGACGATCAACCTGATAACTTCGAATGTCCCGGTCGTACCATGGATTTGGCGATTGCTTCAGCACGGCACGATAGTCACTTTGTTGCTGGCGCACCTCTAACATCGAAAAGCAGTAAGCCTCGCCTTCTGCGTTACGCGCGAACACTTCGACCTAACCAAAAGGGTCGAACGGACGCGAGCATAAATTGCGAATGCCTTAAGTTATTTGTATGTTGATGCTCATGTGTTAGATCTGTTGATAAATAGTCACGCTTCATCGCATGGACGTAGTCCACAATTACGCTAAAGAGAATTGCTGGAGCGCTTCTCGCAGCCAATTACATCGCTGCACTTCTGAAAATTGCATGTTTAACTTTGCAATAGCTTGTCGCTTGTATTATAAAAGACAAAAATATAATTTTAAGAGGTGAAGCCAGCATAACCTACAAACTACGTCCCCGTTTTGGAAACCGAGACCATTTTGAAAAATTGGAAAATCTGAGGCAGTTGGCAAGCAAAGGATTTTACGCGTGGGTTTCGTTGACACAGTATGGAGGACTAATAAAAAAATAAGCATGTGAGCACGAAGATTTAGAATACTACATCATACTAAAATAACTTACTTTTCCTGCATCATATTGACGGCTTTTGGGAATGTCGAAATGGTAGATGCCGTCGTAGGTGAGCTTGTACCTCGAACCCTGAAATGAACAGCGTGAGTTAGCAGACGAGTTGATTGCAAAAAAGACCACTCACCTATTCATCCAGTGTTGGAAACGTGTCACATTTAGGTAGAGATTTGGTATCCAAAATGTTCCCATCCTCAAAGGCAACTTGTACACGGCATTTCCACGTGTGACACTTCGACGAACCAACGATTACAACACATCACATACTAATTAACGCGAACACATGAGCGTCGGATCCAACATTCGTTAGTAGCAATGATATGCCTCAACGGTTGTTTCGTACAAGAGGAAAATATATAATATTGTCGATGTATAGTAGCAAATGGGCTGAATCAGTGACTAGGTAAGGCCTTTCCGCTGTGGACCTGCCTGAAGTCCACATCGAAATGAGGCGTATGCCGAGGGAAATGTCTGGGCCACAAAACGTTTCGTGATAGCAGATCACGGCTCATGCAGGTTCATATCCTTTCCCATTCCCCTTAGAGGCCCAAAAGAACGGATAGGCGCACAAGGCTTTAAGACGGCAAACTCGAGTTTCCACCAGAGCCTAGCGTCAGTAGGCCTAGAGAGACTACGGACCCTACCCCGGAGGCCTGATTGTCGAATCATCGAGCGCCTTGTAACAGGTCTCACAAAGGCAATGCATGTTTTACTAATGCAGGAATCTATTGCTGAGTGTGTACGGCCTGAAGAACGCCTGTCGCAAGCACGATACATTTCCGAACTCTGAAAATCTGCTAGACTTTTAAATAGCGGGGAGGGTTGCTTTCCGTTAGTACAGAGAATGCCAAATGAACGTTCTCCGATAGTTGTTTTCTACCTGTTTTTTTCCCGTTTTGTCGCCAAGTCGGCAGCAGATTTTGGTAGCTGTGTTCAGCGCGCTTTTTTAGTCTGACCTGCTTCTCGCAACGAAAAGGAGACGATCTTGAAAAAAGCCCTTAATCGAAGCCGTTTTATAAACGAGTCAGCCTCCTATGAGTGACACTTGAACGACGAAACGTAGTAGAAATATTATAGTCCTTTTTGATACCAGAATATACGAGAATGTATCTGCGTATAGGAACCAAAAAATTAGCTGCACAATAATTGTTCTGTCTAACCGCCTTAGACTAGCTAAGCTTGTCGATGCTACTTTTAGGTCTATCAAAAATATTTAGTGCAAAATGTATAATAGAGCTTTACTTGTTATTTGTGTGACTACAGAAGTTACCTTAGCGTACACTGTAATGTTCGTTTTAAATCATTGAAGTGAACGGTGTCAAAACTGTAGATCACAGTAGCCACCATGATCTACGGTTTTAAGGCCATATTGCTTATTTGGTCTGCCTTGAGTACAAAATATCTTGCTGACCAAACAGGCATTGCTGATGGTGTTAATGGCTTTTAAATTAGTAATCCTTTGTGAAGTGTCAGCTTAGTTGAAGCTTAGTTTTATACGCATGACAAGACCTGACACGGAAAAGAATGCTTGTGATCGCCAATCACTAAGAGAGCTGAAACAAAGTTGCGAATCTCGTCTTTGAAATGTATGAAAGCACTATTGATAGCGTATAGCAAATATTGCACATTGCGGCATCAATCCTGCGCAGTTTGTTTTGCGATTATATATCGTAACCACAAATCACTGCGTTACGATTTTGGAGTTATGATATGGGCACGCATAAAATCACTTGAGGATGCTCGTGCATAAATATAGGTCATCTCAGGAGCTTTAACGGAGCTAAATCTTATATATCGTTGGCACTCTGTAGTAGGTAATGAATCCTCTGCGCAATCGGTAGCTTTTACAACATTCACTTTTCAAAGGATCAAGAACTGCTAATTAGTTTTAATGTTACGGACGGTTATATGCACTCACAATTATTTGATAATATCGTTAGAATACAGACTCGTGAACTAAGACTTACGTTGACGACGGTATTTCCGTTGAGGACCCAAATAAGCCGCGGCTTTGGATGCCCGATGACGCGACACTGGAACTTCGCCCAATCACCCTCGGCTACAACCTGCGGTTCTGGCTTTTGAACAAACAGCGGAGCAAACCTGTCGGGTGACTGCTCAATAACGGTCTCCGTCCTGTGAAAAAGAACAAGTCACGGGATACAATCAAAGACGCGAGATTATACATTATATGTTGTTATGAGTTCAACTTGAACCTTTACTGGATGCAACCTTCACACGCCTCTGTATCGCATGCATGTAACGCAGTACTTTCTTACAGTGACAAACACGTTGTTTCGACTATACACGACTGGCAACTTTAATCAACAAAAACACAGGCTCAAGACTGTCGATGTGCGCCTTTATAGATTTTCCATAGTCAAAATTTTGAAGCTGCAATTAATTGCCAGAGTTGTAAGGTCAACCGATGAAATAGATCTGTCCTAGTGAACAAATCGAATTTCGAGCGTCACCAAATTATTGAGCTCAGTAGGCTATTGTTTTAGTCAGCCCTTTTGCTCCAGGGAATATTTATGTTCGCATGTAGTGTTATGCAATCTATGTCAATCTCTCCTGAGCTTTTTCGAAACTATTGACTGCGTCCTAAAGCCACAACTCGAAAAACTGCTGAGATTACAATGAGATACAAGCTTAGCACCGTTTTGAGCCGCGTCGTTCGATCATAGCGTTCACGCAGAGTTCCTGTCAATACTTGCCGCACGAGGCTACATAATGCCAGTCCTTCAAGACGTGAGTTGTCGTCACAGAACTGTTTACACATCACGAACAACGGGTCCCCAGAGGCGCGACTGCTTTTAAGCTTACATTGACTACTCTGCGGCACTCTGGTTGATATTTTTCACGGGTTGTGATAACTCATCTCACTCTGTAGAATTCAATTCTCACTTTTCGTTGTTATAGGGCACAAATACGAACCTGTCGCAAGAGGCTGATGTTGTCGTTCTACCTAAGTAGTGTCTATTGATCTATTGATTTGCGTGTCTTCGCCTTTCCTACGAACATTTGTACGCTTAAGCGAGCACCGTCTACACGGGGTGCACTAAAGCTTATGACAAGCGTTGTCGACAGTAAAGTTCAGACCCAATAAGCCATTGTGAACGGCCAAAACGCGTAATTTGGACGGTACAAAGCTCGCTCTCGAAAAACTGATGGTGCTGATTCGACACAGTGAGGTCAACGCAACGCCCACAGTTATGCTAGTGGCAGTTATGTCAATTCATCAGATAAGCAGAGAAAAGACGTAGAAAAAATAACAATGTGTTTCATGGTATACCTTTCTGGCAGCCAAAAGGCGTTCAACTGGCCTTTATTCCTCTTTTCAGTTACATGAATAGATAACAGTCATCGTGTTACAAACGGATATTATTAATGATAGAAAACAGAGTACGTGTTTGCCGTACGACTTCTAATATATACAAATATCCCTTAATCACTTGCTAAATTAGTGCACACAGGTCCTGTTGCCAGCTACTGCGATTTGTTTGCAATTGTACGAGCAAGCTCTAGCGTCACGTACCTCTGCTTTGTGCTTTCCATCTGTGCGATCTTGCGCACTCCATCCTTCATCTTCATGGGCAGCTGAGTACGATAGTCGAGTTTTGGCTTGCCCATGCACTCGAGAGTTGTCTTCGTTTCATCAGTGCCAAGCTCGCTAACCGCTCGAGCAACGTAGTCGCCCGAATCTTCGGCGTAGCAATAAAGAATGTCCAACGCCACGAAGCCGAAGTCGTGTGTGGTTTTATAGCGGTGACCGGATATGAGCGGAGCACCATTGTGAAACCACTCAACGCAAAGTTTTGGATCGTTAGTTGGCTCAAGGCGGCACTCGAAATGTGCGCTATCCCCTTCTTTCAATCCGTGCTGCGGTTGAATCTGCGTGACGAAACGTGGCGCAGTCAACGGTCTCTCATCGGAGGGAGTAGCATGAGTTGGTGGATTCTCCAAGTCACGCAATCGAGCCATATCAATACCCTGAGGCAGCTGAGATTCAATGATGATGCTTGCTTTTGCTGTAATCCATGCATATATTAGAACCAGTTATAATATTACAATAGTTTTATATATAATATATGTATATATATATATATATATATATATAAAGAGAGAGAGAGAGAGAGAGGGAAAGAGAATGTTGAATAATGAGAAAGCATTTACGTTTCACGGTGAGAGTGCATTTAGTAGTGTCAGATCCCCACTTGTTAGTAGCGCGACACATATATTCTCCGCTATCCCGAGGAAACAGCCAGTCGATCTCAAGGACAACGAAGCCAAAATCATCAACTGTGTGAACTCGAGAGCCCGTGATGAGGGGGGCTCCGTTCACAAACCACTCCACCTGACACAACGGAGTCGATACATTGTATTTAGATGAATATAATATCAACCGATATAATGTCTATTTATTTGAACCGCATCTAGTAAATTCGAGTACGTACAATAACACACCCTATTGCGGCTATGCTGCCATTTATGATGCCATTTAAACAGGTTTCATGCTAAAAACCGTCAAAAAACGTACTTTCATGGTAGGATCACCGACCGGAAGAAGCTTGCACTCGAAGTGCGCATTGTCGCCTTCAATGCGTTCATACGTTTGCGTCAATTGAGTGATAAATTTGGGTGCATCACGCTTCTCTTCCTCGATCAAATGCGTCGTTTTCTGATAACGAGATTCTTCCAATGATTTAATACCAGTTCCAGAAAAGCCCTGGGGCAGTTGTGAGTCAAGTACGATCGATTGCTTACTCTTTATGCTCAGCTGGCAACTAACAGACGCTTCGCCTTCTCTGTTTACCGCGCGGCAGGTGTACACACCGGAATCGCGGGGAAATACGCCTGCGATCTCAAGTATGACAAAGCCGAAGTCTGAGATGCTCTTTACTCGCGAACCAGTGACCAATGGCTTACCGTTATGGAACCAGTCGACCCGAAGGCTTGGATCGTTGGCGGGACCGACACGGCACTCAAAGTGTGCTAATCCGTTTTCTACAAGCGACAGATCCGACGGTGAACTGAGAAACTGAGGGGGTCCTGTACGTGTTTCTCTTTGTTCGATACGTGTCGTCTGCTGCGTTATACGTGATTCGATTTGGGCCATTTTATGGATGCCGCCCTGCATATCTGAGGGCAATTGGCTCTCGCTGATGATACCCCGTTTGCTCTCGCAACGTATAGAACACGATGTAACAGCCTCGCCGAATCGATTACGAGCTTTGCATGTGTACACGCCTGAATCTTCTGGATAGACAGGAGACAGTTCCAGCACAACGAAGCCGAAGTCGTTAATGGTACGAACTCGTGTGCCGGAGCGTAATGCAGCACCATCTTTGAACCACTCGACGGTCAAGTCGGCATCGTGAGCAGGCATAACACGAGCTTCCAGATGCATATTCTCCCCTTCGCGCAAATCGGGAAGGTCATCGAGAGGCTTCGTAAACATGGGCGCCTCCTGCAAGTCACCGACTGACACAGCTGAAACGCTTCGCATAAGCGAGCGTTCGAGGCGGGTCAGTTTTTCCTGTCCGCCAGCCATCTCCGCCGGCAGTTGAGATTCCAAAACAAGTGTAGACTTAGCTGTAACCAGAATTGTTGGGCAGTTACGAGTTAGCTGCCAAGCGAGTGTAATTTATTTTTGGGTGAGACCGGACATGGTCAGATAACTCGGAGGCTACATCTTTTTTACCTCTTTGAAACACATTCCATTATATCATCAAGCATTATCACAGTAGAACACAAAATTACTTACATTTGCACGTAAGAGTAGCGCGTGTGATATCTGTGCCGTGCTTGTTGGTGGCTTTGCACACCCATTCGCCGGAGTCCTCGCCGTAGCAATAGAGGATGTCAAGTACAACGACACCGAATTCATGGAAAGTACGAAACCGGTGACCGGAACGCATTTGTTGTCCGTTGTAGTACCACTCCACCCTGAGATCAGGGTCATTAATTGGCGACAGCTGGCACTCAAAGTGAGCACTCTGACCTTCAATGAGGCCGGTGACATTTTGAATATGCGAAACGAATTTCGGAGCTTGCTGTATTGATGAGTCAACCTTAGTGATGGTGCGAGATTTCATACCTTCCATGCGTGTTATCTGTTCCATGCTTCGTGGTTGCAACGACTCCAAGAAGATTTTGCCAGAACTGGCGCAGTCGATCGTGCACTTCGTCGTGTCTGATCCGTATTTGTTCGTGGCTACGCAGACATACTCTCCTGAGTCTTCATGATGAACATAAGAAATGTCCATAACGACAAAGCCAAAGTCGGAAAGTGTCTTGATGCGAGAGCTGTCTGGAAGAGGCTGTCCATTCTTGAACCACTCAACCCGAAGGTCAGGGTCGCCCACCGGTGTGATGTTACACTCCATATGCACGCTCTCTCCCTCACGAAGACCGGCAACGTTGGACAGTTGGGTAGTAAACTTGGGACGCTGTCCCTTTTGCTTATCGACGCACTTCAAGTCAACACTGATCTCGGCCTGACCCCAGGCGTTTTTAGCACGACATGTGTACCTTCCCGAATCCTCGGTCACTACGCCGAGTATCTCCATGAGGACAATACCGAACGCATGCACGGTACGAATTCGGTGGCCCATTTCGATGGGCCGGCCGTTGAAGATCCATTCAATTGTCATGGTCTGGTCACCGACGGGTGACAGCATAGCCTCGAAGTGAGCCACTTCGCCTTCGGTCATGTCTGTCAAATTGGCAAACTGTGACGTAAACACAGGAGCTTGTCCTTTCTCCTCAGTGGTCTGCTCGACAGCCTTCATCATAGACTCCTCGAGAGATTGAATCGACTCCAGTCCCTTGTTGCCCTCGGGATGTAGTGTGGTCTCGACGATGCTCTTCGTCGATTTGCATTCAATAGTCGTGGTTGTAAAGGCCTCCCCGGCTTTGTTAATGGCTCGAATGGTGTAGACACCAGAGTCGCGCGCCCAAAAGTCTTTGATCGTAAGATTTACATATCCAAATTCGTTAGTCCACCTGAAGCGGTTGGCTTCTTCCAAGACCTTTCCATTGAAAAACACCTCCACTTTGAGATTAGGATCGGTGGAGGGTTCAACGCGGCATTCAAGCACTACGCTCTGACCTTCATCAATGCTTAGATTCGGCTGAAGAGGCTGAGTGAAGACGGGCTTAGGGAAAACCTTCTCGGGGGCCGGTTTAGCTGATGTGTACTTGGCCGACCACATGTCCTCAACCCTCTGAATGTTTGATAGGCCCTGTTCGCCAGTTGGATGAAGAGTTTCCAGTTGTACAGCTGCTTTGTCAACGACTTTGAGTGAGGCGGTTGTCGTCGCCTGACCTTTATTATTGGTCGCTCTAACAGTATAAATTCCCACGTCATTTGATGTGATGCCCTGCACATCGATGGTGACTAGGCCGAAATCGTGTTTCGTCGTAATACGAGACCCACTACTAAGCGATTGTTGATTCCTGAGAAATTCAACCTTCAGCGAGGGATCCTTAGCGGGCTCTACGCGGCACTCGAATCTCGCATTTTGACCTTCGAACAGTTCGAGGTCATTGATGTGTGATACGAACACAGGCATTTCGAACACTGGTTCAGCAATCTCTCGAACAGATGGAGCCTGATGGGCTTCCATCTCGCGAATACGTTCTAAGCTCTCGGGCTGTAGCGATCCAAGAAGGAGGCCGGAGCTACTCTTCACCTTAACACTGCAAGTGGAAATAGCCTCGCCGGATTCATTGACGGCTCGGCAAACGTAGATACCAGAATCCTCGGCACGAACTCCGCTGATATCGAGCGACACCATACCGAAATCGTGTGTCGCTTTAATTCTGGCGCCAAGTGTGAGAGGGTTTTGATTTTTGAACCATTCCACCTTCATTTTGGAGTCCTTCGACGGCTCCACCCTGGCTTCGAGTCGAATGTATTGACCTTCAGAGGCACCTTCGATGGATTGCAGTTGCTTGACGAAAACAGGGCATGGCATAGGCACGTCGGGACGTTCTTCGGGTCGCTTCTGCGATAGCTCATACTCGTATTGCTGCATAATTCGATGTGTCTCAGGATGTAAAGCGTCCTCCTGCACGGATGCTTTTGTTTTAACTCGAAGTGATGTGCTAGTCACGGCTTCGCCCGCACGGTTCAGAGCCCTGCACATGTAGACACCAGAGTCTTCTCCGCGTGCAGACTGAATGTCCAGCGTGATATAGCCGAAGTCCTGACCGAACACCACCCGGGAAGCATTTTCGATCACATTTCCATTGCACAACCATTGGAATTTGAGGTCTGGATCGCCAATAGGTGTGCAGCGACATGCGAGACGAACACCTGTGTTCTCGTTGATCTCCGAAGGGCCAATGAGCGGCTCTGTAAAGACCGGCTTTTCGAACACTACGGTCGGCGTTTCGTGTACCTCGCCGACTTTACCGCTTTCAAGATGGCGGATCGCCTGGAGACTTTGCGGCTGCTGCGATTGAAGCTGAAGAGAGTCCTTACCCTTAACCTTCACATTGCAAGACGTCACTGCTTGACCTTGGGCACTCGTCGCTCGGCAAGTGTAGACACCTTGATCTTCAGGTCTGACATAGTCAATTGTGAGACCCATAAAGCCGAAGTCTTTAATGACGTGTATGCGCGATCCTTCGTTAATGGGCTGGTCGTTGACAAGCCATTCGATCTTCATGGAAGGATCGCCTACGGGAATGAGACGCGCTTCAAGACGACACTGCTGATTTTCGGTCAAGTCAGCATTTGTTAGTGCCTGAGTGAATTCGGGTCGTTGAAAAGCCGGAGTTGCTACTTCATAATCTGCTTTATAGGTTCTTTCCTCGATTTCACGTATACTCTTCATTGACTGCGGATTAAGAGATTCGAGTTGAACCGACGATTTGCCTTTAACGGTAACGTCCATCGATGTTTGGGCTGTACCGAGGCGGTTAGTAGCACGCACCGTATAATTGCCGCTGTTCTCAGGGTAGACATGAGCGAGATCAATAGCAACATATCCAAAGTCGGTCGTAATGCGTATTTTATTTGCTGCCTGCAAAGGCTTTCCGTTGTGGAAAACTTCGATTTTTAAGTTGGTGTCGTGAGCCGGTTCAACGCGGCACTCCATGTGAGCAGTTTGCCCTTCAATCAGCTGCGTTGATCCGCGAAGTTCGGTGATGAAAGCGGGAATCGATACCGGTTTCTCCTCAACTTCAACTTTACGGAACTTTTCAATGGACTCGAGTTCCTGAATGCGCTGCACTCTTTCAGGATGCTGGGTGTCTAGAATTAGACTGCGACGATTCTTAGCAGAGACATTGCAGGTTGTAACAGCCTCGCCCAGCTCATTGGTAGCCTTGCACATATATGTGCCGGAATCTTCTCCATAACAATGCAGGATGTCCAGAGCGACATAACCGAAATCGTTCGTTGTTCTGAAGCGTGAACCTTGTTTAATCTCAACGCCATTAACAAACCATTCAACCTTAAGCTTTGGATCGTTAATCGGTTCCAAGCGACACTCAAGATGAATCGGTTGACCCTCGATGAGATTGTCGACCGATGTTAGTGGCTGAGTGAATAGTGGCTTGACCTGCTGAATCGGCTTCTCGTCGCGGGTTTGAACGACAGGCTGGTCAAGATGACGTAGTCTGTGGAGGCCATCTTCACTGATATTCGAGTCTGTGATGATGTTGGCCTTGCTCGTGACGCGGACTTGGCACGAAGTTACCGCCTCACCAAGTGCATTCGTTGCCTTGCACATAAAGACGCCGCTGTCTCGAGGTTGTACGTGGCTGATGTCCAACGCTACGTAGCCAAAATCGCAGACAATGCGATAACGTGATCCGACGGCTACAGGTACACCATTGTGCAGCCATTCGATTTTGAGATTGGGATCAGTCGCCGGCGTGATGGTGGCTTCGAGATGAGCGCTTTGGCCCTCAGTCAGGTGGTCGAGGTTGTTCAATCCACGCACGAATTGTGGACGCTCGTTAATGCTTTTTTCAATAAACTCCGAATGCTGATACTTCATTGCGCCTTCGAGCCGCCGGATGGCGTCCAATGACTCAGGTTGTTGCGACTCCAGCACGAGACTGCCTGTGGCAGACACCTGCAGGCGAACGGTAGATACATCTTGACCTAGTTGGTTCGTAGCGCGGATGGTGTATTCGCCACTGTCATCAGGTCGGGCTGATAGAATATCAAGGGCCACAAAGCCGAAGTCTGTCATTGTTCGGAAGCGGTGACCCTGATCGAGCGGCTGACCGTTATGCAGCCACTCATACTTCATCGTCGAATCGGGGAACGGCTCAACACGGCACTCGTAATGAGCGGCCTGGCCCTCGACCAGCTGTGAAGGTCCAGTCAATTGGGTGACAAAGCGCGGCGCAGATTTGATCGCTGCTTCCTCTTTGGGAGCGGTCCGTGGCTTGCCGAGCTCGAGTTGTTGGATGGCATACAGACTATCTGGCTGCTGGGACGTTAGTATGAGTGAACTCTCGGCCTGTACTACCAGTTGAGCAGAGCAAACTGCTTCGCCAATCTCATTTACGGCTCGGCAGGTGTACGTACCCGTGTCCTCAACCTTGGCCCCTTTCAGGTCCAGGGCAATAAATCCAAAATCATTGATTGTGGTAATTCGGGAGGATTGATCGAGGGGCATTCCGTTCTTTAGCCAATCCACTTTCATCTTGGGATCGCCAAGCGGCGTGAGGCGGCATTCGAAGTGAACGTTTCCATTTTCGCGAACTGTTACATTATGCATGGGGTTAGAGAAGACCGGTGCCTGTGTCTGTACCTCTTCGTGGTACGATTTGCGTTGGCGGCGAGAGTGATCTTCGAGCTGGCGGATCTGAGCTAGCGAGTCGGGTTGCTGTGAATCGAGGATCAAGCCCTGCTGTGCGGCGCACGAAAGTGTGGCTGACACAACTGCTTCGCCGAGCGAGTTCCATGCTCGACAAGTATACACGCCAGAATCTTCGGCGTACGTTGTCATGATATCGAGAGCAACAAAGCCGAAGTTTAAAAGTTCAACGAATCGCGAGCCTTGCTTGATTGGTTGGCCATTGTGTAACCATTCGACCTTCAGGCGGGGGTCACCCACAGGAATGAGACGACATTCGAAATGAGTTCGTCCTCCTTCCACAACAGTAGCGTTTTTTGGTGCCACCGTAAAGACGGGAGCTGTGGTGATCGCCTGGTCAGGCACTTCAGGCCGTACAAAGCGATGACCTTCAAGCTGAGCAATTTTTGCGATACTTTCAGGATTCTCGCTGGTCGTGATGATCGACGATTCATCAGTAGCCGTGAGTGTGGTGGACACTTCAGCCGTACCCAGTCGGTTGGAGGCGCGACACGTGTAACGACCGCTGTCTACCGATGTTACCGACAGAATATTCAACGCCACATATCCAAAATCATGGAATGGACGAAAACGGTGTCCAATCGGAAGTGGTCTTCCATCTTTGTACCACTCGACCTTGAGGTCGGGATCGTTAACCGGTTCAAGACGACACTCGAAGTGAGCGGACTGACCCTCGCTAAGTGACTGTGCTTTGGGCTCCGAAGTGAACTGTGGTTTGATCTTGAGCAGCTCCTCGTGATACGATTCGCGGACGCGCTTGTGCTCTAGCGCTTCGATTTGTCGCAACGCCTCTGGGTTCTGGCTTTCGTCCAGAATTATTTGGTCAGCAGAAATAATTTGCAAACTGCTAGATGTCGTACTTTCGCCCTGACGGTTTACGGCACGGCAGGTGTACACGCCACTGTCTTCTGCGTAGGCTGACAGAATGTCCAGTGCTACGTAGTCAAACTCATGTGCAGGTCGGAACCGATGGCCGACGGTGACCGGCAGATTGTTCTTATACCACTCCACGCGCAACGATGGATCTTGCGCTGGCTCAAGCCGGCATTCCAGGTGCACGTTAATGCCCTCGCGCGTCTCAATGTTATGCAGTGGTTTTTTGAATTCTGGCCGACCAAATATCTGTACGATCTCCTCCTCTCTACGCCGCTGTCGTGACTCTAAGCGGTGTATCTTTTCGAGTCCTTCAGGGTATTGACTCTCAGAGACAACCCCAGATTTGCCGATGACCTTTATTGATGATGATGTAATCGTGGAACCGAGGTGGTTAGTGGCACGGACTGTGTATTGTCCAGAGTCCTGTTCGGTGACACCGTTTATTTGTAATACGATGTGACCGAAATCGCTTTTGGTGACGATGCGCGATGCGGGTGTTAATGATCGGCCATTGTAAAGCCATTCAATTTTTAGCGTCGGATCGGCAGCGGGCTCGACTTTGCATTCAAGTAATACGTTATCATCCTCATTGAATGGCTTGTGAAGATCTTTAAGAGGTGTCGTGAAGTATGGCTTGGTATAAAACACCTCTTCGTACTCCTTCTGCTTCGTGGTGGTCGTGTGTCGAGTAGTTTGATCGGTAGAGGTGATAATATCCGTAATTGAGGTGCTATCTATCGAACTTTGCGCCTGCACGGTTACCTGTTTCGACAAACGGGCCTCGCCCATGGCGTTGCGAGCCACCACGGAAAATGTGCCACTATCTTCCGGATACATATATAACACGTCCAGTGCCACGTACCTGCCAATGGTTATATGATACAGGCTTCAGATTGAAATACAAAATAACCACTTTTCGTGAAATGTTGTGATTATACTTCTCTTAGTACTTTAAGATCTAATCGATTTATTAACCGAAAGCTAGGACTAAGTGCCCAGCCGAGCCACCTTCTAAAGGATTTCATCACACAGATATAATGCTCAATAGTAAATTTGGTAGAGTATTGTATGCTTACCCGAAGTCTGAATATGTTTTAAATCGGTGTCCTGTGGTAAGCGGCTTTCCGTTATGATACCACTCCACTGTCATGGATGAATCTCCCATTGGCTCTAGTCTAAGAATGAATTGTAAAATTTCATTAAATTCAAATAAGTACCATTTATCAACACACAATACTATTTGTTTTTTACAATTACTTTTAGTCACACTAGGCCTTGTGAGGTCTCATGTTTTAGTTTGCCAATGTGTGATTCTAATGTCGGCTTTATTTCCTATCACAATGAAAAGCTGTCACTTAAACCCACCAGTGGATTTTTACATAGGTATCTTTATAATCTTACTGTAAAATCATTCGGTTAGTTAAAACAATCGGTTAATAGATATATACATTGGATTCGCAATTCGACAATTGGCCGCAGCTCCTTTCCTAATCAGCAAATGACTTTTCTTATCCCAATGCATGAAAAATGGACCCATCTGGTTTATACGCCTCGAATGGCATAACGTATAAGATTTGGCAATACCTCGTTTCGAAGTGAGCACTCTGCCCTTCGACAAGCAGTCCGTTGCCTTTGAGCTCATCGAGGAATCGGGGTCGTTGGGTAATTAAATAGGTTTCTTCTTCGTGTTTTCGATCGTAACGTGAATAATCTTCGATATGTTGAGTTCTCTCCAGGCCTTGCTGGTGATGCTGAATTGTAGTGCTATCAGTTGTAACCTAAGAGCAATATTCGATTTGTAAAAAATGCATGATACACTGATATGTAGGACATAGCATTGATGATGAGGTTATTGCGCTCTACTTCTCTATAAGAAAATTAATCAATTTTCTGCGGGTATAGTCGATACGCACCGATTCGTGGACCAATAAGGGAAAGAAAGTAATTATTTCATTTCGGGCAGAAAATGTGCTTACCTAAGGAACAGACGCATGAGCCATCTATTTTTGATCATCTTACCTTGTTGCTCAAGCATGTAAGGTTGGCAGTCGCAGAAGCGGTTCCCATTCGGTTGGTTGCTATTACGCTGTACGTGCCTGAGTCACGCTCCTCTGCCTGCGAAATTCGCAGTGACACGTAGCCAAAGCTGAATGTGCACTGTGTACGTGAACCTAGAACAAGACAAAGGTTAATTATGTTGTCTTATAAATACTATTGCTTTTGTAGAATTCTCTGAGCACACGCGTCTGAACATAAAAAGTTAAATTAGGAATACGTTAGGTCTCAGGTGTCTATTCTTAAGAGTTCACTTCTAGGATGATTCATTTATATGGCAAAGCAACCGCGATCTATCCTGTAGAATTTAGCAGACATATACGGTCACATAAAGAGCACATAAGGAAGAAAAGGGTAGGATCGCGCTATTTCATTGGATAATATTGGCATTAAATAAAAAACTTACTAGCTTCGAGCGGTCTTCCATCCTTAAACCACTCAACTCTCATAGACGAGTCCCCAGAGGGTTCTAGCTTAGCTTCAAACAGTACAGTCTTGCCCTCCTTCAGAGATTACAAACAAACGACAAAGGGCATAATCAAGCATTACAATTGAGAATACTGTCAACTGCAAGCTAAACGAATATATACATATGTATATATATATATACAAAAAAACTTAGGTGAAGTGAAGTATACAAGCAGTTGCATATGCGGAAGTTTTCACAAAATGACTCGCTTCACTTGTTTATTCAAACTTTCTTAAAAACTTCACACAATTTCTATCTATAAAGCTTTCACACATAATATAATTGCAAATATAATTGTTGATTATACTTTCCCGATCCAGTCCACTTCTTTTTCGCATACCGGCTTAAGGATAATAACGATAATAAAAATAGCATAATAACAATAGTACCTGTACGTTCTGCTGGTCTCGGGGTTGTGATATGAAGGTGGGTATCTGAGTAAGCTCTCCAGGTTCTTTCCACTAAAATGGCAGAAAAACAAAAAATGTGTGTTGTTAATGATTGTTTCACCCTTCCAAAACGTACACTGTATTCTATATCTGTTTTCTAAGGATTGAGATATCGTAATAAAACTCACATACAATCATATACGCGTGAAGCCCAGAAGTTTACTCTCTTATTATCATTGAACTTCTTATCTGAGTATCTCTATCATCCAATTGAATTTGACAAAACAGAGTTGAGAGTTATTACAATAACTCTCAACTCTGTTTTGTGTGTTAATAAGTGTGACTGTCAAAAAACTTTGAAGTTAAATTGTTGATCCACAACAAGAGCATTTGTGCTGCCTTCTGCAAAATCGATTCGTCATAGTATCGAATATGATCAATTCGATATGTAAATAACAATATCTAATTACTAACTTCGTGTTTATGTTGAGTCTCTCTATAGCTTTCCAGCTGTTGGCCCTGCTGAATGAATATTTGCTGTTCCTCAATGCCCGACTGGCCCGTAACCTGCACCGTTGAAATCACCTGTAATTAGACAAAACCATCAAACAAAACCAATTACCTATTTCTCGTGATTGGCTGCCTGTAAACTCTGACAACCTCTCGAGTTGTTAGTTCCAAAATGAATGATACAACGATCTTTTCAGCTATGCTTTGTCAAAGAAGCCAATAATAACTTTCTCTCATAGGTCAGGTCTCGATGTCTGCTGTGATATTGTTGGGTAAACATATTGCTAAATATTACCCTGGATAAATCAGATGAAAATTTTCGTTTATTAGGTCTATGCTAACCTTAAGAGTGGCGGTGGACAGGGCATCCCCTCTGGCATTGGTGGCCTTGACCATGTACACTCCGGAATCCTCATAACGGAGTGATGATATGTTCAAGGCGACGTAGCTACACAGCACCGAGACAACGAGTAGTCATAATAATAAAATTGTTAATATTGAAAGTAGTTTATATTTTCATTCGCAGCTAGATACGATTTGTCTGAGTACAACTGCTATCCGCTAAAATTGTCACTGCTCAATAAGAGTTGACCAGTGAGCTGAGTTAGAATGATTAACGTTAAATGTCGCCGTAATGTAGTGCTCACCCAAAACTGAATGTGGTATTGATTCGGGAGGATGATGTAAGCGGCCTCCCATTGACAAACCACTCAACCCTCATTGTCGGGTCATTGACAGGCTGGATCTGAGCCTCGAAACGGGCAAAACCACCTTCGGTTAGATTTTCAATGTTCTCTAGCGGTTTAATGAATGTTGGTTTCTGTTGCGGTCCACTGTCATCGCTCACTTGTCGTTGGATATGCTGATGCTGCTCGAGCTGTTGTACAGTAACCAGTGAGTCTGTGTGAATTGTATTGGTTTCGACGGCCGGACGTGCTGTAGGAGTTTGGAAAATGAAAACTGCTGTAAGAGTTTGGATAACAAAAAGCATTCATGCTATGAATCCGTTTCCTGGAGTGATATGCATTATAAAATACTTAATTCTTATTTAAGCATTGTTTGTGTATAGCTTCAAAGCGCCATTTGAGTTCTCCTCAAATCTAGGACACAAACTGGGCACATTTCATGCAATGACATGTGTTATAAGTACTAAAGTTAGTTTTGCTCATATCCAGTTTTCCTGTACTTCAAATTTTACTTTTAGATTCGCTGAAACAACTATGTCTTGGCTCTCTGAAAGTTTTAGCTTCAAATACAGGTTTATTCATGCCTAGTTAGCAAGATGTCAAAACGAAATATTAAAAATATGATTTCAAACTAACGGATGACATTGAGCGATGCTGATACAGTAGCTTCGCCGGCCTGATTACGCGCACGGCATAGAATCACTCCACCGTCGTCGCAATACGCGTTCAGCATTGTTAGAGCGACGTACCCGAAACGGTTTACAGTCATCACTCGTGAACCTAACAATAAAATAACGATTGACGATTAATTAGGCGAATTCATCTGACTTGAACTTGTCAAGAGCTGTTTGCTCCTTCTTCTAAGCTACCAACTAAACAGCACACTCTAAGTCATCATCTTCAATATGGTTCAAATTGACCATAGCATTTAGAATACTACTTGTTCAGTGCATATCTTCAATTAATCAGTACTATAAATTGCATCTGTTTAGCCATTTCACGAGATATTCATTGCGCACTAGATAGTCATTATGTATTATTTCCACGTGACTACAAATAGTTTTTCGAAAGCTTCATAATTTCTGTCCGTTTGCACGGCGGACCACCTACCAGCTTCGATAGGTCGCCCATTCACGAACCACTCGACTACGAGTGTGGGATCACCGATTGGTACGAGACGTGCTTCGAAGTGCGCACGTTCGCCCTCCGTCACAACGAGGTCCTGTAGGTGCGACGTAAACGCAGGTTTTTGAGGTGTTGCCTCTTTGTGTACTCTGGTTGGCTCGACCCGAGGCCTTTCCCAGTGCTTTAGAATGACGGTCTCTGGTGTTGGCGGATGTTCGGGCTCAATGACAGTCGTTGCCGGTGGAAGGTTGAGCGACCAAGGTGTCGTCAATTGTCGAGGTAGCATCTCGACGTGAAGTCGGGCGCGGGTAGCCGTAGAACCGGCCTGGTTGGTTGCCGTACACTGGTACCATGCTCCATCGGCTAGGGTGGCGCAATCGAGGTGTAGTGACGAACTGCCTTCACTAGCCTCGATGAGCACATGCGGTGGCGACGAGTGAACCTGTACGCCGTCTTTTAACCATAGCAGCTGTGGCATAGGTGTGCCCACTGCACGACAGTGCAGAGAAACTGGCTCACCTTCTTGTACATTCGTATGCTGGAAACGCTCAACAAACTTTGGTGGAACGACAAGTTCTCGTTCTGTGGAATAAATCACGGAAAGCGAATAAATGTACTATTAGCTAATACATTAGGTGAACCCTAAGTAAAGCCGATCGAAAATCAACAAATCGTTGAGCATTTTGGATTAATGGTGTATCATAGTTTAGAACTGTGTACTAGATTTGTCTGTGTGGAGTCGTGGTGTCAAAAGCACTGCCTACATACCAATTACGGTTAAGTTGACGTTGCAGCGGCATTCGCCGCTTTTATTGCGTACAACACAGGTCCACACTCCAGCGTCGGATAATTGGGCATCGTTAATTTGAAGAGCGTGCACTCCGCCTTCGTTAACAAGAATCTTATGGGCATTGTCATCGCAAACCTGAATGTCATTGCGATACCAGAGCACTTCAGGCGTAGGACGGCCAGAGACACGGCAGTCGAATCGCACCTGGTGGCCCTCCGTTACCTCGCAATCCGTTGGTAGCTTCAAAAACGATGGCTTTAGAGCCTGTGAATTTGCAATCTCGGCACCCTCTATCCACTGGGGCTGGGCGGGAAGTCGATACTCCGCAGAAGTGCTAGTGCATACAATTAATACAAGACGAAGCATTTTTCAGCAACAGACTATATATAGCATTTCTGTTAATCAAAGGTAGGAACTGATAGAGTTGAAGTTCGACAGAACGCAAGATACATGGGATCGTTCTTGTGGTTTCAAATTTGGATGTTTATAATGCACGTAAAAGGTACATGTGTCAATTAGATTTTGAGTATGTTTCGGTGTGTTATAGCTGCGGCAATGCCGACAAGTACAACGAGATGGCGTGATTCGTATGGGTACTGGTGGCTGGATCGATGTAAACACTTTGTAACCTCATAAGAACCTGGTGGGCTGTATGGGAATACTAGCTGGTAGCAGGTTAGATTGTGGCGTTTTAGATAGCTGGGTGATGATGGTATTTGGAAGTATGTGGGAGTATGGGACGCCTGGAAGTCACTGCGGTGTTGGAAGATGATGTTTCGTGCATGAGAAGGGATGGTGTCGCGTGCATTCGACGCGTGCACGAAAAGTGCAACTGTTCTGATCACTCGTCATCCATCCTGTACCCTCTCCTTCTCCTACTCACTGCGCCTGGTACAGATTAGCGGTATCCTGCTGTTGACTGCTGAGCGTTGCTTGAAGGTGTGTCGTGCTAGTAATTATTTTTTGTTGTTGTGTGTCCCAACTTGGCAAGGGGCTGGGCAAACCCTGCCGGTACCTCGTGTAATCCTCGATGACGAGGTGGACGGATGTAGCGGCTCGTCCTTTCGAGTTTTCGGCGAGCATCGTGTAGTAGCCCGCATCTTCGGCCTGGCAATTGCGTATGGTCAATGTGGCGATGCCGCCATGATACGAGGAGACATGTCGGGATGAGCTCTTGATACGCTGGCCATTGCGGAACCATGTTATCCGTGGGTCAGGATTGCCGGGCACACGAACCTGAAACGTCGCGTCGGAGCCTGCGATCAGCTTCGAATTTCGCGGTCGCCCTTGTACTTGGGGAGGAGCAAGCTGACGCGATTTATGAATCACCTAAAAAGCAACAAAGAGAGAGATAGAGGGAGAGGGACGAAGTGCGAGCGAACGCGTAAAAAGCGATGTTGCATTTCGTTAGAGAACCATCAAACAATGTTCAATGTACACAATCTACTGTGTCCATGGATTTTTAAAGGATAATACGCTTGTGAGTCTTCGTGTTGGCTAACTACCTCTTTGTATTCGGTGACATCTGTCTCTTCGACGGTGATCTTCATCAACGACTCGCGAAACTCATCTTCGCGAAGGAGTCGATATTCGAAGGTGTCGACCCGAAAAGCTGGATCAGCTCCATTGTGATAGCTTTGCTGGAGGTCACTGAACACTGTTGAAGAAGAGCGAACTACTTGCTGATGCGGTAGCGGCAGCTGCAACGGGGCTGAGCCCCCGACACTTTCCTGTTGGCCTACTGTCGTTGATTGTGTGGTGCGCTGTTGAATCATTTGTTGAGCCGCTGCATTCAACAGATTGATACTAGATAGAGTCAAACCTCTGAGCTATGTAATAAGACCTTTTACAAAGCCTTTAAAAATACTAATATGGAGATGAAGAACGAGTAGCTTTTTTATAACAGCCTTAAACCGATGTTTGCTACTTATGTATGAACCATAACTTCGCCATTATCGGTCTCGAACCTTTCCACTCATTCCAGGAGGTAATTATAAGAATTTACCTTGTACCAACACCTCCTAGTCACAAACATTGTAGGGCAATGCAACTGACAAATGGTATGGTAGTTATGAGCTAAACACAAAGAACCTGCAAGTGGTTTACGACTGTGGCAACCATTCATGTTTAACGAAATCTATAACGACTGCAAGTTTTAGTGCATCTACCTGTAATATCTCGGACAACGGCGACGACAAGTATAGCCTCTCCGGAGGCATTTACAGCTGTGCACATATATTCGCCATCATCATCTGCAGTAATCTCTCGGATAAGCAGATACGTTTCACCCGTACTCTGGTTGTACCCGGTCTCGCGTCTGCTCGAGAAGCCAAGCACAAAAAACATACAAAAATAAATAGTAAATTCTGATCTAAGGCCACATCGTCGTGCAATAATTTTTAATATTATAGTAAGGTGAGCGCTTTTAATACCCGTGGGTTGTTAATGGAAGTAAAATAACTAACAATTCCACTCTAGTGCCTACGCCAATATAGATTAATATTTCCTCGCAGTGCCTTTTCAGTCTTTTCGACATTAAGACTTTGACATACCTGACCTGAATTGTGGCATTGCAATGAGCTATACTCACTTTAACACCCATTCAGATAAAGTATACACAAAAATAAAAATAATTTGGAATATATTTACCTTTGAGGACGGATAAAAACACGTTTTATAGCATTTGAGGAAATCGTAACATATAACGGTTACGCTATCGAGTAACTTCATATCACACCAGTTGATATATCATCATTCAAACAAGAAGTTAATATGGCGTAATTAAGACTTATCACTAGACGGAAAGTCGCTTGCAAGGCTAATTGAAGTTATAAAAATCGTAGAACGTACTTGTGATCATTTTTAATAGGCAGCCCTTTGCGGGACCAGACGAGCTGTGGCATGGGGCTTCCGCTGACTGTTGCTTCGAAACGGGCATCGCGGCCCTCAATAAATCGCCCGCCCGTGGGCTGACGCACCCAGACCGGGGGGCTCGTCATGTTGCTCAATGGGTGTGGTCGTCTTCCCGCAGCACTGAAATTGATATCAGAAACACCACGACTAACTATATTTAATAGAATTTCCCCGTGTGAACAAATTTAATCGAGCCTTATAGTAAATCATGTATATGGTCACCTAATTGATATTCCAAAGTGTAAGTATACTTTGCTACTGTACATTACTGGGTACATAGAGAAAGATATACGGCGATTAGAAATAGCAGTAATTTATTCTTACTTATTTTTGTAAAAGAACGTCTTGAGGGATTAAATAAGTTAATGCACCGTTTTTCTGAGCCTGTTGATATACCAGAAATCAACTACACTTATTAACAATCAAGTTCCACTATAAAGCTCAGCGTCACTTTAAAATGTTAACAACTCCGTGTTAGTAACCCAAGTTCAAGGGCGCTCAGCCTTAAAGAGTCATCTGGCCTAAGGGACTACCGCTTCAGTTCGGGTTTGTATACATCTATGAATATTATTTTCGCTGCAATTCTTCATAGTCCATCACTATATACCGTCATATACAGCGACAACGTATATTCCCAGCCCTCCACATTTTTATAACGTGTTATGCTACCATTCCTTGCATTCACTCAATGTTCGGCTGACCTATATCCGGGTCAGAGAGAAGGAAATGTCACTATGTTTCACCGATACTGGCCGCATCGGTGACGCTAACCATCTTGTTTCCGATCTTTACGACTTCCCCTGGCTTTCCTAGCCCTAACCCGGCTGCCTACCTACCCAAATCGCCGGCTTGTAACATCCACTAGCGTATTCGTTTTCTCGACTTCTACCATCTTCGGTAGGGTCTCCCAAAATTGACCAGCAGCTTCCCTCCTGCAGTGCTGCCCGTTTCTAGACAACTACGGCCCATTCAAACGGTTAGGCTATGGTCACTATTACAGGAAAGCCAGTACAGTCGTAATAGCAGCAACACCCGACCTAGTGTCTTCATAAGACGGGCGCCGCTTTTGTAAACAGGCCGGCTTCTCTTCAGGAAAACTAGAAACCTCTGAGGCGCTGTTCATAGCCCATCGGAAAAAGACGAGGCCGAGATTCTAGTGCTCTACTCGAGAGAAGATCTCTGGCACGCGACACAAAAGGAGTCAGCTTCCGCACTCTGACTGAGAGAGCGCTTTTTAACCCTACATTTGCATCTTGGCGGCAATGTGCGTATCTTGAAGGTTTCATTTATGCTAACATGGAATTTATGATAATGCCTAGTAAATTTCCATACAATCTGCTTTTGTATAATCCATTCATGTTTCATGTATGTATAATTTTCATCGTATTTGAATCTTTCACCTTAATTGAAAAGAAGTACGTTGAAATTTGATACACTGAAATTCGATATACAGAGATATATGATTCATGTGCCACCTATAGTCTTATATAGCTGGCTAAATTAACAGAAGGCTATTTAGAATGATCTGGATTATTGTATCTATGTTGTTTCCGCAAAATGGAAAAATTCACCAATGAATCTTGAAACAATAGCTTCGGAAATTTACGCCCACTAAAATAAGCTCTCGGAAAAGGTCGATACATAATCGACATCAGAGTCGACAGATATACAATAATCTGTCTATGAATATAAGTACTAATATTTTAATATGACGGAGATACGGAGCTACAACACGGAGCTGATACTATTCCATACTTCATTAAGGGATGATCATAATTCGACTAATTTTTTTCGACTTGTTTTTACCACTGCATCTGTCTGATTAGAATTTTACAGTGGCAGTTACAGACATTGACGGTGACTAAAAATAACCTTGGCCACGTCGGCAGCGAAGTCGGCCAAAAAGTGAAGGAATTCGTCTCACAAATCAACGTTCTTCCACAATCTTTTTCAAGTTGCATATTTGGAGAATAGGTGCAGCAAGCAACTAAAATGGTAAGCTTTTACCAGTGAGTAAATTCCACAACAGCGTATGGGACCAATGCGTCAAATAGAGAGCCCAAAAGGCAATATATATATGTATATATAAATATACAAAAAATCCTATAGATCAATTGATTATTATACACACGGTCGAGGATAACATCATTAAACTGCAGCCTGTTTGCACAACTAAAAACTTGACAGCTTATTAACCATAAGAACACATCTTTATCCACCAATAGAGCAAGTGGACCTAACCGATCAAGCCAACATAAATAGTTAACTTGTGAAATGCCGCTTAATACTTCGCGATTAAGTGGAACATTTAAGTGCAGCTGGAGAAGTGTTAAGTAACTGTCCCTAGAAATTAACGGTGTGAATCGCCAGCCAACTCATTTAATCGAAATCTTGTTGAAATCCGGTCGACACTTCATGTATAAAAGAGTGAACCTCCTGCCAAATATCATCTCAAGAAATTCGTAACGGTCTTAGAGACGCACGAAAATTACAATCACAATATTCGGGTAAAACGTCAGCGCCGACGCGCGACTTTTATAGCCGTAACTCCTGCTCGGACCGCTACAAGAACCTTCTATGGATAAATTCCTTGGTTGAATGGTGTCTGGCAGAGACTTTCAGGGCCGGTACGTTCTTTACACTCGGTGTCGTGAACCCACTATGTAGCCTCATTTGCTAGCAGAACGCGCCTTTGTGCTATTTTCGTTGAAACATCTTTCGCGCTCGGACTTGAAAGCTAACGACAACTTGGCCTGTCGAGATTTAAGGACACAATCTAGGAATTTGTTGACTTGGCTAAATCACCTAACTTCTTATTTTTTAATAAAACATAAATTGTAGTACTCGTATACTGCATTGGTTTGGACAGAAGCACATTAACTGATTCTTATTTATGAGCCCTGTGGATTTTGAAATTATTGGCCAAAGTTTTTTAGGACTACATATCGCTAAGCCACTCACGGCTCACTTGGCCGATGTGATAAATACAAGCGACTAATTTTCTGCATTATCAATGTTAAGACGAACTCTGCAATTTATAATTTACAACTCGCGTAACACAATAGTGTCAATGAACATGCACAGATAAATAGTAACGCCTACTTTTGGTTTTCTGAATAAACTATCTCGTAAGTAGTTACGAGAAACTAATGTTACGAAACAAAAAAGGACTATAACAAATACTGCCTTGAGCTTAAATCAGATAGAAATAGTGTTCATCTCTATGTGCAATAAATATTACCGTTCTGTTAACAAATCATCCAGGGGTTGCCCAAGAATGCGGTCAAAGCTAAGATTGATAGCACGGAACAGAGCAATTTCCAAACAAGGGCATCTTGTATAAGCATACAAATATAGTAAAATTGCGTCCGTGTCTATAAACCTCTAAAACCTTTCCCAATAGCATGCTATTCTCCAAATAAAATACAACTGTCGTTCTCACAACTGCTTTATATATCCACTCATTTCAATCTAAAAAATCTTCACTACTAAAGGATTACTTACACGCAAATCATGAACTGCGCCGCAAGACGCTCCAAAAATGACGCAAATAATGTACGAAATTGAAAAGGTGCCGTTAATTTTTGTCTACTTCTTACGATTCACTTCAAAATTAACGTCGAGTAATCTAGCTCAAAATTGACGATCTATTATGTGTAATTAATCACGTAATTAACGAGAAAGTAAAATCCGAAAAGAAAAGGATGAACAACTAGATAAAAAAGCAACCAGATTGACAAGCCAAAAACATAGACGGTGGCCGTCATGCAATCAACACAAAAGCGTTTTCACCCGTCGAGTGTCGCCTATATCTTCCCGCCAGCTCAGAGAACATTGCCCTTCGTATAAAGTTCAGGCAACCAACACAGGAGGAAGAACAAGCGAATTATACGAGATCAAAGCTTACAATTTGATAGATAGTTGGTCAACTACATCTAGATACTTGCGCAAGCCGACGGAACATAGTTCATTCAGCTTAATTCACCTTATTTGGTAGGGATTAGGGCTAGAGTTGAATAAGCACGCAGTAAGTGAATTGGACACCTTTGTAGAAAATGGTGAAAACTTACCTTATGGGAGGTGAAAGGACCATTCCTGGGTCTGCAAGACAAAGCATATTGGACATTAACAATATTAGCTCATTTGCAGGTGATCATTTATGCCATACGATCAAATATATTTAAACTAGACCAAGCTTTCACTAGACGGAAGCGCAGCAGTGTTTATATGTTGGGCTGACTTTCCAATAAATTCGACACGTGAATTGCACCGTGGGATGTAATGCGAGTAAGTGCAACTGGTTGTGGAAGCTAATGGCCTCAGCTAGATGTTCTCGGCAAATTTCGCAGAACGTAGCTTTGAAAAACTGGCTCGTGTTTTGGTGCGTATTGGCCCGTAATATCCTAAGCAAACGGTTAATTTGCACCGAACGCCCTTAATTAAATAATGCTTTATTATCCAGAGCTGCCGTGATGGGATGGCACAATCACACACAAGGTAATCCTTAGAGTTAAACCTAATCAGGACTAAAGGCTGATCCTTTTACAAAAGTTGATCACAGTCACGCACGTAACGTTTAACATCTAACCGCCGTGTTTCGAAAAGGCACTTTATAGTACTTTCAGACAAATGGATATGTTTAAAACACAGGTAATCTGCTTTCAAAGCTCTATCGATTATGGCTTTACAAAGCTTCAACAGAACCTAGGGCGTTACGCACTAGCGGCAAATCGCTTACTCTAACGTGCCAAAACGCTCTTTAAAATTTTAAATTTTCTAACAATTCGTTTTTCTATATATACATTCAAGAAAGCAACATGCGGAAAGAATAGGACGAGTAACTAGGTGAAAAAGCAACCAAATTGACCAAGCAATAGCACAGACGGTGGCCGCCATGCAGTCAACACAAAAGCGATCACGCACCGTCGGTTGGCCTGGAGTTCGTTTCTGAGAGCTAGAACGCTGGATGTCGCCTATATCTTCTCACTAGCTCGAAGAAGATTGCCCTCCCTAGCCCTTTCCCCACCCACCAGACAACCAGCGACGAAAGCTAGTGCTGGACCATCGGTGACCAAATTGAAGGATCCTACCGCCTGTGGTTACGATGTCCTCGTACAGCGAATGACGCCTAGCCTCGTACAAGATACAGCTGGCTTTATCCGACTGTGTCGACTTATCTGACGCGCTGGTTGGTATTCGTTTTATTTGCCTGACTTTGGACCCTTGCCTTGCGGACCTGGTGCAGGCACCGGCGTAGCTGGCAACCAGCCGACAGTTTGCCGACTTACCAGCAACACGAAAACGAGCTAGCCTAAGCCTAAAAAAATAGAATGGGCATTGCGTGTGGCGTTGTAGTATAAGTGTACATTCGACATTTGTAGCTGACAAACGCTTTCAGACTTGGCCCCAACAAAAGCGCGGCCTAGTGAGCCATGTGGCTTTAGTTCAACTATTTCGACGAGGCGTACACGATCTCGTCACAGTCAGCTAAACGATGCACACACTCAAACTCTGTCACAAAAGAATCGTCCACAGGGCTTGGCCACGGGCCATACCAAGCTAGAAATGACTATTACGTCATTATCAGTGCCAACGAAGGGTTGAATCACCAAAATTGTCACCCTCGCCTACGGATATTTTTTTGGCCATAAAGTAGTCTAGGTTGTACCAGGGATATAATTTTAGGTCATAAGGATATTTTCAATGGCTTGTAAAGGAAACAACTGTTTGTTATTTTATGACTCAATCGTAACGGCCAGAGCGGCGAGCGAGGCTGTATTATACTGTCGGCCGTGATCTCGTGCTAAGTTTTTTTGAAAGCAGCAAGTACCTCGTCATAACCTGTACTTGACAGGCACATGAGGTTTTAACTCTGAACCTCATGATTCATATGCCAAGTCTAGATGCCAAACATTTCATGGTTATCAAATCTAACTGAGGCTGTTTGTTCAACACTCAAAGAAGTTCAACGAGTCAAATTGATTCGAAGTTCGTTAGAAGCTGTTTGGTCCCTCTTCTGGAGAAAAAATTGAAGTGACACAAAGTGCCAAGTATAGGACTCAAAAGCCCCGTTAAGTACAAGCGTGGACTTAGATTTTTGGGCGGTGGAATCGACAGTTACCTAAATTTTGCGAGGCCTTTTACCAGCGTTCCGCTTCAGACTGAGAATATGACATAGGCCCGTGTTCAGCTTAGGCATTATGACTTACAGACCTTTGAGAGAACAGATTGTAGCAGCCAATACTCAAATCATACTGCAAGAATACATCCATTAAGAGACCCACATGTAAGACCTACCTAATGTTTTTAGGGCTGACATTATTATCCACGGTAGCAGTTTTTGCATTAATTCGTGAGACGGGCTCAACAATACATTTGCTGAGTTTAATTTGTTTGAGTACATTTGTTGAATGTACAACAGCGGGAATCGCACCCATGCACCAAAATGATCGATCATAAGCTCTGCAGCTGAGTAGTTATACTAAATCCACGAATATAACGTTATGCGTTATACGATCTAATAAACAGACGTCAGACTAGAAGCTTAATACTGTAGCCTTTTTAACTAAACAGACTTTGTTTTTATTTTCCATTCAAAGCAAAACAGAGTGCACCTAGAGTGAAGCATACACAATAGAAGCGTGTTGTAGCTTAAAACTTGGTCGATAAACGGGTACGGCACTACACTCTTTCCACAAAATTGTGGTGCTTCGTACCTTTCAATTTCTTGCAAAATTTAAACAAAGCGAGTATTCCCGTCTGGTCTTTCCGCTGGTCTTTATTTGCAAGTGTATGCATTCTATTATACGCATCGGCACCTCTCGGTTCTAGAGCATCTAAGCTACAGTTTTCTACGCCTCAATTATGAGATAGTTGTTATTGCAATTTGTGTTTGATGTTTCTTCAATCTCTCCGGTTTTAGTCATACTAGGCCTAAAAATATTAACATAGTAAACCAGTGGTAAGCTCAGTGTCAGCTGAACTTATCCCAGTGCATTGTTATAATGAATCTGTAAGTGATGTCTGTCTGTTCCTAGTCAGTGCATAGTCAGTGCATAGTCATAGTGAAGTCTAAGAAAGGACAAAACAGGGTGAGCTGCTGCGCTGGTTTCCCAATAAATCTATAATATGAGTATCTCCTCCTATCTTTCAGCTCGCGGAAGTATGTGGTCCAATATCATTAATCGTTTCATTATATGAGGGCGATAAACATAGATTGGATAGCGCTATAAAAACGGATTTCCAAATGACCATTAAGCCACTCCTTTTCTTTTATGCTGCCCAAGTGGTACTATCTAGGCCAAGACTTTATGCCGCTAGAATGAGCAATCGTTATGCACGTAATGATTTATCTGAAAATTGCACGCCGCAATCTATACGAACTTGCATGGAATAGCAAATCGTCTCTAGTAAACCGTATCGAGTGGTTTCCTGCGATAAATAATGACCCACTGGATCGGGTGGCAAAACGCGTTTCTTGATTTTATCAAGAAACCGACTATAATATGCTTAAGAGTTATTGATAAACGACATAATATAGACATGGTATGAAAAGTACGGTCATTACCTGACTGAGTCACAACTAACTCATCATACACCACCATGTCAATATGACCTGTCGCCTTAAGAATGCTAACGCGTTACGAATGTCGCATCACATTTTAGCACACATCACACGGTTTAATTGTTTGGGTAGAAGATGATTTTAAACAGTATCGAAACATACGCATGAGCCCTCCCGCGATTAATACCGAGTCAGCGATATGAACTTAACTAGTTTATCATCGCAGAACGTAAGATTTCACTAAATGAAACCTATTTTTTTTAACGTGCACCGTAGTCTCGCTTCCTAACGTGTCGAAGCTTTAACCTTTTGGGTTTTTTAAATTTAAGTCGACGCACCGAAACCCGCACAAAAAGCCTCTAATAACACCAGACTAGGTTAGCAACCTCAGGCAATGTAAAGCAACTCAGAATGTTTCGCCTCTGAGCGGTTTTTGAAGGTGACGCTAGCGGCAAGTCACCGTGTTCGCTCGCGCTTGTGCAGGGAGGATACCGTTCAGAATCGCCTGAAAAAGACGTTGTTATGAACATATTTATCACCCGCGTAGGGTGCCTTTTTGATATCCATACTGGTAGGTTGTTGTTATAGGAACTCAAGATGCCGGTTTATTAAAGTAAATACGTATTCTAATCCTATATGATTAAACAAAAAAATACATCTAAACCCCGGCTTTCTCGCTTCGTTATCAATTTAACAGGGTTTTATGTTATATATTTATTTTATAAGCTTAATTTTCACTTCACAACAATGATTCGCAAGGTGATGGCGTGGTTTAGAGCCATAACCCGTTTAGGCTAAAAACCAGTTTCGTAATCTAAGTATCTGCCTATTCACTTTTCGTGTTCAGTCATTGTTGATTTAAAGTTAATGTAATGCATCTTCTGCTTAGGCTTACCTTGATTAAAAAACGTCTTTTTTTCTGGTAGTTAAATATTAATCTCCACAGGCGTGCCAACATAGGAATTAACAAATCTGGGGGACAATTGCCAAACCAAAGCATAACGTGAGGTTCTTTTATAAGCTGCTTAAAGTCGGGGTTAAGGTAGATCGTAAGCCTCTAACAGGCATAGCTGATGACTAAGAGTTTCAGCAGCTGTAGCACAAACAAGGTATGCTCCTAACGCCTTGAGATGGAAAACCTAGAGTTTTCTTTCTGAGGTAGCCCCTTCTGTATTTGGCTGGTCACTGGTTTTGTACGTAGCCTGTTCTGGTGTGCTATTTTTAGACACCCGTGAACTAAGGAGCTTTCCGTATGCACAATATACATGTATTTTCGATAAATATTCTTCATAATACAGCGCGAGTATATTTGGGTAAGCACTGATAGCACTGAAGCCAATATATATATGTATGTGTTGGCTTGGTGTGTATATATTATATATATATATATATCTCTGTTGTCATTATTTTACAACTTGATATACCCAGTAGTCACCAAATAAATCGGCCCATCAACGAAGCATAGTGGAACCGTTTGCATAAGGACCGAGGAATACCCGAAAGCAGTATCCTCCCAGTGTAAGCCGTCCTTAGGCGATGATGGATCTCTCTGCATGTGATACTTCACAAACGTTTTACAAAAACTGCGAGATCATCTACTTCTAAGCATGTCGCACAAAAACAGACAATGTTATTTTAAAATACGTATTAGCCATTCAGCCTGAAGTCTTCCTAGCACGCGCCTCCACATTTACACCAATTCGTTCATCCAACTCAATGTCGTGACGTCATTATGCTGGTATGCATCTGTATACTGCCAGACCATGGTTGTTGAAAGCCACAGGAAAAGCGAAGATCTGTGAAGCTTCTTTGAACGTATCATGCGAAAATGCAACGGAGTCATCTACATGGTGAAATTATTCCTATATAGATAGGCCGTGATTCCTACATCAAGTAACTTACAGAGGATAGTGGTGTATTAGAAGCGATTTCTATTGGTTATAATAAAATTATCGGCTAGTTTATTTAAGATTCAATTTTGTTCACACTTGAGTGACATTGTACCGGTTTACAGAAAAACCTCTATTAATTCTGTCGGATAGACAACGATGAGCGACATAAGACGTACTGAAAGAAAGGATCCGACTTCTAAGTGCTCGTTGAAATTTGATTCACGAGTCAAGCACATGCAACGATAGGTAAAGCTAAGAACATGAATATAGGTACATACAAATAAGGATTTTAATATAAAATATGTGAAAATTATGGAAATCAAGCACCAATAACAAGCTTTAGTCACAAAACGTACCTTTGAAGAAACCAATGTGAACCAGGCAGGACGTGATTACGCTACCAGCGACGTTTGTTGCTGTACACACATATCTGTAAGTAGGAGGAATTTTTTCGCTCAGAGTCTGCACGTGACGGTTCTGTAATTACCTTTAGATTAAGTACTAAGTTTACGGGAGCTTAGAGTTTCTTTTAGAGTTTCACTTTACTGCATATTTGGATTTGAAACCTGTCTAATTTCTGTAGGACTATAACACGTTAGTACCCAAATACATTATTATTTCATTGTATCTAAAACCTGTATGAGATTTTTGACCAGGTCAAGTAGTCGGCGTACCTTCCGGAGTTGTGTGGAAACGCATAAGGTATGGTAAGTCTTGCTATGCCTGAATCGAATGATGTTTGATAGTCCACGTTAGTCAGCAACATATTATCCTTGAACCTGCGTCAGGAAGCCATCACTTAATGATATAAATACGCTCGATACTCTCATTCATCGAGCACTTCTTTGGAATCCATTTCTCTATTGTACTCACCTAACTTTTTTGTTCCCCCCGTCTGTCATTAGGGGAAAAGACCTGAATCGTACTCTGTCAAACCTAGAAATATTTATTTAATTTGGTAGTCTAGCATGCGTCCAAATAAGTTTGAAACGGGAAGTGTTTTCTCGTAAATGTACGTAAGCGCACGTCATTTCACAAGCCATATATTCCCTTATATAACAGTATGAAAATGTTATTTTCACATTTGGAGATTAAAGCTTTCGTCTGCAGTTGAGAATCTCCCATTCTACTACCACAAGCCTACAGCGACCGTCTGTAGAACAGGTCAAATAAGAATGGATCACCGCGACCACATTTTCAAATCAACGTCTACATTCAAAATAAGCACGGCATGTTTAAGGCTCAATATACATATAAGTGCAGAATATAACAGCTCTAGCGTTCAGCCCAGTTTTTGAATTATGTTTTTATTATATACAACAACATCAATATTGCACAAGACACTAAGTTTAGTGCAAACTTACCAACGGATCGTTGGTCTAGGGCAGCCTTCAACGACGCATGTCAGAGTTATTCTTTGGCCCTTCTGTTCAAGACGATCCACGAGGGGTTGCACAAACCAAGGGGGACGAACCTGCTGGCGTGAGGTATTACACAACTATTTTCCATTATTGATCCCATCAGCACTTAAAAAGTAAATATGGTCTAAATTGTAAATAGACTTTTTAAATACTCGTTTCGTTTAGACGTATTTGTACATTTGTTTCTATGATAGTCAGATACAATATCTTCTAATTTATGATAGTGTTCTTCAAAAATGTTAAAAACGTGATATAGGATTTTATCATAACGCTATTCCTCCCGCTGGCGCCATTCTAACAAATATCACGACAGAGCCCCCACGGCCTGGGGAACTGGACCCCTACCGAAA
>MNPL01015532.1:843-14615 GCA_002081605.1 Tropilaelaps mercedesae | reverse complement strand
TATATATATATATATATATATATATATATGCATATATATATATATATGTCTTAGAAGAGCTCATTTGCTGTAAGATGCGACGCGCGTCCTTCAGCTTTCTAAATAATACAGAAGCTCAAATACGACAGCGGCGCTTCGATATTACAGTTCGAGGCATCTTGATGCGAAACGACTTTTGCGAGTTCTAACTCAGCGAAGCGTCACCGTGTGCAGTGTTTCTAACCGGACGAAGTCGAGGGCCGTATCGAGACCCGACACTTGGACACCAGGTTCGTTGCTGAGATGCCGCCGGATCTCCCTGCCGGGTGCTATTAAGGCCACCATCACCAGGCCGACCAAGGCGGCAATGAGAGTTGATGCCAGGTAATAGAGAACCATTACGATGAACATCCGGCCCGACGTTGGAAGCTGAACGCGCGCCATTGCTGTGCGAAGCGGAACAAAACGGCAGGGATTTTGGCTAGAAGAGGTTGGCAAATAATTTACTACGGTAAATAGACGCTAACCATGGGTACCATATAATTGCCTGTGATCGTTGATTCACTCATGGTTTTCGGCTAAACTGAGGTTAATCGAGCTGTAAGATGTGAACTCGATTGCCTGGTTTTGCTTTCGATGTGAACGAAATTGGCGATAGCACCGCGTGCCTGCGTTAAGACACTTCGCTGTGTTTGTCTATGCTTTGGTCTCGCTGTTCATAACAGCTAGATTTTTACAGCATAGATTTTTACTTATAATTCCGACGACCAAGAGTGGCAACAAACCTATAGAGATATAATTTTGTTGCTTTGTAGGCTTATCGTAAGTGTTAGGTTAGTGTCCCAGACTATATCGTTGCAGACCCCTCAACTTTTGCATTGGTTTTAGGTAATGCAATTCGTAAGAATAAATTACTTTGTGCGATAGCAGAAAATTAACAAGATTCCCGATACGACTCAGATACTGAAATTTGCGGTTTTTCATGTGTTTTCAGCAGATTTTTGTCCTACCACTGCCAATTTTTGCAAATTTACTACACACGGTGGTTTCCTGATGAGACAACGATAACGCAGAACAAAAAAAAGATGGAGTCAACAAAGTCCAAACGGAACCGTCTACCTACAATGTGTTTCGCTCGAACTTTAGATAAAAATCTGCATCAAGAACTCCATTACACTTTAACTAAAGAACCCTGTCTACGCTCCCCTAAAAGGAGACATGTAATATTTCCATATCTTGCTTACATTCAGCATTAACGACTGAGTGCATACTCGATACGGATCTTTACTCGAGTGCTGCATATAGTTTTGTAGAATGGCCCCCCCAAGTACTCCTCCGTAAAAAATGGCTTTCTACTGCTTCGAGAGTGTCGATATCTAATCGGCGCGTCTGTTTGCGATGCGCGAGAACCTTCGTGTGTACATACTTGTTGTTTGCGCTCAACACATCCCGTTGGCGACGAATTCATTTGAAGGGTTCCTACTGAGCCGTTGGACCGTTAATTGTGAGCCGTTAAGACTAGTGTAACCGTACCGAGGGCTTTCTTAAGCGCCCCATTTTAAAAACGCTGCAATGCAGCCATGTGTCGTTGCTAGCGAAGCGCGCGATTTGCAGTTTAGACGATCAAACTAGCTTTCGGCGAAACCAATAGCTTGGGCGTTCGCCCGCAGCTAGCTAAGGGAACACAATTCATACTATTGAGATCATGCGGATTCTCCAATTACTTTCATCGTGCCTTTGATTCACTGTTAACAGCACTGTCGTTCGTTGGTTGATAAAATACAAGTACGGCATAACGCAATAGACGGACAATAGCTACGCGGCAGACGCCCTGATAGATCGATTGACTTTTTAGTTTCTTTTCTATCCGAGTGTAGAGACGCTTTCGCCCATTGCTAACGAGCGAAAACGTACCTCGAATACGCACCGGAAATCACCGAGGACACTATGAGAGGTAGAGTGAGTACTTTGTACATCCGAAGGAGGATCTCCCCTGGCACGCTAAGCAGGCCTAAGCGATCTTCGTGTTCAAAGCCAAGGCCAGAACTTGAACTGGTCTTGATCATTAGACCGCCGCAGAGGCCCATTAGAACGCCGGCTGCCGCCAGCTGCATTTGACGACCCTGTTTGCAGACATCGCGTTAAACGTTAATTTGACGTGTTAAGCATTGAGCTACGCATTTCAAGGCGTCCAAGCAAAACCCAAATTACCGAGAGAGCTGTTACGCCGATCATAGTCTCGCGTGGACCAGTACGAGTTAGAGGAATTGAAATCTGTTCGCTCCTGATCGCGTTATCCGGTAATATATTACGATGAAACACGCTCATAAACAAAACGCTGCAAGTGCTTCTTCTTATTGAAGGAGAGACGCATTTGTGAAGTAGCAATCATCGTATAATGGAGCGCTGAATTTCTTTAGGGCGAAAGTCATATTTTAGTTCCTTTCCCAAGGAATGCATATTGTTAATGATCGCCATCACGGGACTAATGCTGGAAACGACATGCAGTATTTCGCGGGACCTACCGTCGTAATCCATTGGACTTCTGCGTGAAACAGCAGAAATGCTTATGATGCTCTCGGCTTTACAGGTTCATTACAAGCCACTATTGGGTAGCTTATATACAATAGAAACGAAGGCCTAAGCATAATATTCATCTTTTCCAAACATTCACTGGGCTAGAGCAAATAGCACGGCTTCCATAGCTGGTCTAAGTTTGTATGGTGCTAATATTTTGTATGGTTCCATTAGGTCAGAGCAGCAAACTGCGATAGTATTGACGATGCCACAAGGTGCTACACCTCAACCTAAAGTATGTAGATGCATTACTTCCACGCTGGCCACTGGCAACGATCTTTGGGGAACAGAAATGGTCATAAACGACACAACAAGGCACGGTCAAAAGTTCGAAACATTGTTTCGATGTTACGCGGTTGTAACGGCAGCAATTATAAATAGTGTACGTACCCTTAGCATGACGTCCACTGGAACAATGGGTGATAGTCACCAAAAGACGGCCGATATTAGGTACAGAATCGTGGATCCTGTACTTGTAACCCTCCCCTCTTGATGGAGCAGAGGAGCTGTCTTAAACTATCCGATGTTTAGATAACAATTAGGAACTCATGGATAACACGTCGAGCCCGTAAGAACACGGCACCGGCATTCTGCCTAGTTACAACTGTATCGCTTGTATGGTCTGCACTGTGGTGCTTGCCACTAGCTGACTAAATAAAGGCAATTCCGTTTTCCCGATAGTGTAGAGAAGGGTCGGTGTTCTACTATACAACTTATGAATTGTATTGAGGTATATTGCATATCAATCGATGAACCAGTGTTACACAACATACAGTTCTGCTGTTACTCACTCCCTTTGTTTGAGATACGCAGCCAATGGTCTCGCTGAAACCCACGTGCGCATTACGGTTAAAAAATTTCATTCTGTTCCAGGTCGCCGGATGCTTGCTTGGCTGCAGTGTCTTAGCTGGGGACCAGCATTTTATCAACTTTGCAGCCGTTATTATACAAATCTCAGATGATCATTCAGGCCAGACTGACTTGTATTACACAAGCGTTGAGTCCAAATTCGCCATTAGCGGCTGTGGCAAATTATCGCCGTAAAAGACTTGAATCATGAACCTGTTGTAAATCCGATCCATAAATCATCCATTCGAAGAATACTGATCGTAGCCATTAAAATGCTTTGCATCGGTTTTCTAAGGCACATAGGCAACGTATTGTGCAGATGGTTTATTATTATTATGAAGTTATTCCTGTTTCTATCGCAATTTTTATGTTTTCTATCAAGCTAATAACTAACGAATCTGAATTAAATACAATACAACGCAGATGTACTTTAATGACGGAACGACACATTTTACAACGCTTTCATGTTCGTATAAATAATAATATCAAATAATGCTATGGCAAAACTTTGCTTAATATGACTATATTTCCTTTCAATGACAACGATTATAAATGCATAAAATTAAATTGCCTTGTTGTAGTATCATTTGTACAACCTCGCACGCAAACATATCAGCTTCAATTGTGAATTCAGGATTTATCTGCAGGGATCAGCAGGCGAGCGGTGGACAGATGCTTGCAGTTGCCTCCTCTGATGACAAATAGACTCTCAAAAAAGGTTAGCCGGCGGGTAAATCTTTCGAGCAAAGGAGTGATTAGAAATATGATGACCTGACCGATGTAAATCTTCGACCTGATAAACCCGACGACATCAACTTGAATTCTTCAAAAATATCATTAACCAAGTTTCTGCAGTGTCAGTTAAAAACGGTTCTGAATGCATCGCTCTAAGTGGCCTGAATTCAGCGCATGATCACTTTATGGATACGAGGCCAAACGTAGATCCAATAGCATAGGAGGGGCAAAAACTGCATTTCGTATGTTATAATCAAACCATTGAGGAAAATGTCGCACTCACAGAGGCGACATATCCATGAAACGGTGTTTCGTCAGGCGTCAGACTTCTACATCTACCAGAGGAAACATCGGAACCTGGGTACCACAGATGGATTACGATACGTGTGATGATCATCTTTAACTCCCGTAGAGATCTCATGGTGAGGGTGGCTCAACAGCCTTGTAGAGGAATCGGTGTTAGCAATGTTCGTTTGGCTAGGTACCAGCTGTCAAGCTGTGAAAGGGAAGCAAGCGGATAGAAACTACATCGTATGGTAAGCCGCCATCAATTTAGGTAAATTGTCTGACTATCACCCAAATCGGCCTTCTCGAGCAGTATCACGCATGCTCTGCATAGCGTTACGTAGCTGTGGCCGGACACATTATTTGTTGTTAATTTTAAATTCACAATACAATTAGTTCTCATTGATAAGTACAACGACTCATACTCATGACAAATACTCATTATATACTCCCCGATTTGCCATCTTTTTGTGTGTATAGTATTTTCACAAATAAACACAGTTTCTTGCGCTTTCAACTATGCCTCGGTTTGTATAGCATCGCATGGTTTGTAAAAATGCATCATAGTACCATACGCCCTTTATTATGTGAGACTTGTTTGACATTCAATATCAGGAGTATTCGTACATCCTCATTGAATTTCTGGGTGCATTACTGCCGGATTACACTTTACATGATTCCGTTTGGTTTGGACGATATGTGCCCTGGAGAACTAACCCTATATGTAATGTAAATCGCGTGATTGCCAACGCAGGTGTCGCATAAACGTTCCACAACTATCTGACATGTGGCAAATAAGCGACAGCGCGCAGTACGCAGCGAGTGATAATGGAAATGTATAGAGCGATTTTTAATTTCACAATAGAGAAGCGAGATAGCGTGATAACACGTTATTGAGCGGTTCCGTCTTGCACATGCTTCCTGAGTCCAATGATGATGTGGATTTGTGGAATAGTAGGTAGTGTGACTGTTTCATACGAACATCTAGCATACTTATTGGCTAAAGACAACGAATGAGCGACGGATAGACGAATAATTGTTAGAGGAGTTTACTGAACGAAATAGACACATGACACTGACAGCTCGTTAACTGCAGGCCAGACTTCGGGTACGCAGCAGTCCCAAAAGGAAAAACGAGCACGCACTCCCAAGGGCGACATCACGTGCCTGCATAGTGTGTGTTAGTGGAAATGACAGTCGCCATTTCCACTAACATTTCCACCTTACGGCAATACACTCGACACATAGGCTGCCACCCTTGGTGCTTATCAAGCTAATTTAACATAAAAATAGCATAAAACGTAGAGACGGCATTGATCGATTTTTCTTTTACAAATTTCCAACAGAAACCAGTCACGTCTGTTTCAATTTGACCAGCAGTAAATTTCGTTCAGTTTATTCATAGTGAAGAATAGCTACGGACGTCACAACAAAAGTTGACTAAGTTCGAAGCGGATCGTTACAATAATATCGTCCATCGACGCGTTCGCCACACCTAAAAGATGTACGTCCTCTTGTACGTAGAATAATACATCTTTCATCATCGTTTCTCTATTTGGTAGAATATGTAAGGGAAGCACTCCCCTACAAAACCAGGCTTCGTTTTTTAACTCGAATTTTTTGCTCGAACTAGTTAAGTAATGGCCTTGTACGCAGAGTTGAATCAAGGCCACGCAGGGTTGAGTGCTTTTTGAAGTGCAGCTTAACTTTGCGTATATTACGATTCATTTAAGGGCATAAGTCTCGTACCTAATATACACAACGCCAAGCTTCACATTGACGAGCACCCCTTCGACGTTAAAGCTTAACCATACGGTGAGAAAAACCGTTTGGTCCACATAAATGCTTCATAACTGTTTCATGAATTCTCTTTCCACCTGACAATTCCACGCAGAACAGCACAAGTCGGTAAATGGCTAAACTTTAGATCCAATTTGCCGTACTGCGGTTCGTAGCCAGCGATGGGCGACGCCGTCCGGCTTTTCTTGATCCAGCTTGTCCATAATCGGAACAAATCATTGGCGATTTGATTATCCATTCGTTTACGTAGGTACCACCGTCCAGCAGCGAGAAGGAAACAAGTGACGTCCATCATTAACCTATGCTTATTTAGCCTCGTGCACACAAGAATGCATTGAGTGCATTACTAAAGGTATCTGATACGACACCTTGGTATATATATAAACGTACACATAAGTACATACATCTACAGAAGTCAACTACGATTGCAAATATCGCAATTTCAAGAAGAAACGAATAAAATATTGTGACATACCTGTGAAAGAGTGTTGCAACGTGATTGTGTCATGTTATGCTAAGGTTTCTAACATCTACCTAAATTCAGCAAACAGCGTCCCTGAACATACTTCTTCTAAGTTCTGGCCGTGGAATATGTTTGAGGCCAGTACTGAGTATATCGTTGAGCTTGGTAAGATTATCATTGGTTATTCAACACACTAAATTTGATTAACGGATATGCAACATTTTACACGACACCCCAGCATAGGAGGCGCTAGCTGCAAAAAATGTATATATGCTTACAGAACGCGCTTTGATACTGATACCTTTACCATAGCTTGCTTACGTAAAAGGGCGAATTTTGCCTACAAATGCTAGCTGTCAGATGGCCAAACATTTGAACTGGTGTTTCTAAAACTTGGCAACGTAGATGCACGTTATTTTATATTCTTGTAAGCAATTACAATAAAAAATTGTTTTTCCCAAATTGTATTATAGTAATAACGTTGTGAAATAAAACGCACATTACACAAAGCCCACAGGCGTGCACCTTGGGAAGCTCTATTGCACTATACAATACACTAAACTTTGCAACGCAAGTTTTGTAATGTAAGCTTCATGATTCAAGCTCTGTAACGCAAGCTCTTGAATACCATCTTCGTAACAATTACACGAGGTTTTCCATTACACAATCCAGTCTGCGTTTTTTTCTGGCGAGCAGGGTCGGTGGAGTCTGAATGTTAACCAATCGTACGCGGCGTTTGGACAAACCCTCTTTCTCCTCTCTCTTTGTGCATATGTGAATGTAGCTGCCTATGAGAGCTATGAAAAATCTGACAACCTACAATCCTGTCCAAAATCGACACTGACCTCTCCTGGCCGGCTGAACGCTGCTAACATCACATGTAAACGCAATCTAACTTCGCGATTGATCACTATGGCTAATTTCTCAGACGATTCTTTTTAGAGTTTATTGTACCATAAAAAACGATTGACAGATCCCAAACGCAGTCAAAGAATGGTCCAATGAATACAAGAAAGGACACAGTAGCTTAGCCATGGCCAGCTGACGTGAAGGAACCTATGCGCTCGAGCGGTGTCAGACCACTTTGGGGCCGCCCTGATTGCTATAACGGCAAACAATAACTTGAACCTTCAAATGCTGGCATTTCGTGCTGGTTAAACCTGTTTCTGCGATTTAGAGCATTTCATGAAAACGACCAATTAACAGCTGTGTTTAATCAGCCGCAACCCTGCTTTCGTTTACTTGGACTAGAAGTAGAGTCTAGCTCGGCGGCCTCTGGTGCATTCGTGCGCGTTACGACAAGAAAAGACTCGTAGGTGGATGCACGGGTTTGACCCCGCCGTTGTACATTTACATTTATTATGGGGTGATTCGTCTTGAAGGGTAATGCAAAACAAGCTACCGTGGATGTTAAATGTTAGCTGGTAGTCACGCCTAAAAAGATAGGCTAGGCGTAGAATGCATCCGCACGTTTGTCCAGCTGCCCGATATTGCACCAAGCATCGATCAAATGACATGCTTCCACTGGTGGCGCGACCTCCTATCCTCGACTAAAAGCACCTCTCTTTTAGCCCAACTGGCGCTAACTTTCATCAACTACTTGGAAACCGTCAGAGATTATAGAACGAGTAGGCAGTTCTTGAATTTAGCCGGGGAAATCTATTCAATTCTGTACTCTCGATAGAGCACAGCACGAACTTGCGTAAGCAGCAATGATGTAGGGTGTGCTATGCAAAATCAAACGAGTTATAGTCATTTTCTTCGCACTTGCCTAACCAGGCTAAGCACTGGTACACCAATCCAGAACGTAAATTGTTTAAAACCATCGTAACAAGAGCCACCTCTACGATCATCTCGACACTCGAAGCGTATGTACGGCGGCAATTAAACCTCTGAATAAGGGAAACAAGGAAATTGTTCTCGTTCAACTGCACATGCACTTGTTGTTCCTCATGGCGTCTTCATACAAATCTAAATTGGGCCTGATTTTTACCGTACGCGTAGTCTACTTGTCAGCATCACTGCAATACTGTAGAGCTATAATCTTTTAATGAGGCGCATTAAATCTCATGTCCGGTATGACGAAACGTGTAGTACTATGAAAATTTCAAATTACTAACAAAGTAACTGGCAGATCGTTAGAGACAATGTAAAGTGTTGCGGGTGGACATTAGCGTTATGTTATACAGTGGCGGTTATTACAATATCAAATGCCGTTTTTCGATGTAAGGGTAGAAGTACCTAATTCGTGCATTTGTTTATCCGTACCCAACAACATGCTTAGCCGTTGATGCCGAATCAGTTCGCCTTGAACTAGTCCAGACACAGCCTTCAGCAAGCAGGTGGCACTGGTAAGCACGACGTGACATTACAGTGAAGTCGTATCCCGGAAGAGCTACATTTTCATGGAGATTCGTTGGCGAACGACGATTTACAATGATCGTGTCTCAAGAACGCGCTCGTCGATTTTAAACGATTTGGTGTAAATTGTTTATCTGCGAAGGCCAGCCAGTTACTTTGACTAATTGCTACATCATTTTATCGAACGAATGAATGAATCGTTTTGTTTTATTCCAGCGATACTGCCTTTAAAGGTCCGCACAAACCCGTCTAATATGTCATATGTGCGTCCTAGAGATCTATACAATACGATCTGTGAGTACATCACGGTAACCGAATGGATCTTGATTCATTTCGACTTAGAATCAATTATATGGTCAATATATTTGCGTCGTTTGCAACACTACTAGTTAGGAATGGCGTTTACCCGTTCGACGAACGTGTAGCAGTCGCACAATCATTCATATGGATGAAAGAGAGTGGCTATTACTGATACTTTGGCCATATACAGTTATTGTAATAACCTAAAACCCACGTGGGAAAAACATTTTTGGACACGTCTGGAATTTTTCTTTTTTGGAGCCGTGTGCTTTCTCGTTGGAACAAATCAAGGACAATGAGCTCATCCGCTCGGGCTGTAGTGTGATCGGCTAAACCTTGGAGCTAAACCGTCCTCGACAGGTTTCAAGGCTTTTTCGTAGTTACCTACTCAATTCAACTGTGAACTTTAGGTAAATACACAAGAAGGTAGCTTGGGCTGCTGTAAACATCGGCAGAAATCGACGTGATAACTCAGAATATTGGTTATTACGCATTGACCTACCTCGAACTAAGGATTCGAAGGTCTCCAAGAGGGCATTTAATGAAGTTGCCCGTCACCACCCAAACGTGAAGTGTAGGCTTCCAAAATATATGAATGAATATAGGTGAAACATATAGAACAAACTCGACTTGAGCTCATGGCAGTCTGAAGAAGAAGAAAAAATTTGATATCTATTTGTTGGAGCGGAATGGCTTTTTTTAGATAAGCTTCTGTCTTCTTTTTCTTCTCTGTCTGGGCTATCGCTTTCTTGCTTCTCCAGATGGAATTATTTTTGCTTACAAACTCTTGGCCTGTCGTTTATCACAGCACTAATGCATGAATTTTTTCGGAAATTGATATATCTAATACCGGCAAGCACGACGCTTATCGGCGACCAGAAATAGTCTGCTTTACTGCACACTCTTAGCACACATTTGCATACCTCTCAGAGTCTATTCATCTTGCACATCTTTTGTTACTGTGTTCCGTTTATAAAATAATTGCTCTATTATAAGCCCTGTCGCCGCATTTCTGATACGTCAGATGGGGGTAAAAAGATTATCCCCAGAAATAAACTGCTCCCGGGCCCAGGACATGGGCCAAGGACGCTAGTAGAGCACGGCGCGGTGAAGCAATCCTCTTCGTCTGTCTGCAAATTGCCTTTCTATACGCCTTCCTGTGTATTGTACCGCAGCAACCGTACGCACTCTCTGTCAGCTATGGCGCCGTTACTCGAAAATCGGGAAATACTCGCGTTACAGCCAGACGCCGCCAGCAGTTGGACGACGTTAACGCTTTCCTTATTCCGTCTCTCACCCAGACTGGCAATGTCTGAATCGGCAACGGGTCTTACCTCGTTGATGACTTATTTACCGAGTCGCGAACGTCTGATTTCTATGAGTGACTATGACACCTATCGGGGAAAACGAGACGGGGAGTATCCGACGGCCGGGCTGATCAAAGCGGGAGAGTGCCCGTTCACGCCGGCTTGGCCGCTAAATGAATAAAACGCCCAACAAAATGCAACGGGATCATACCGTGCAGTTCTGTTGCAGACCAATGTCACGTTTCTGTAAGGATTGACACTAGCAAAGGTAGCTGTGGCTACCTTGGCTAGTTAATGGCAGTAGATAAGCAGACCCAGTTACCAAGCCAATACAAATGGGCGTAGCATGCCAAACGAAAGACGTCGATGCCACGCGGGGCCCGACACATGTAGAGTTACTATAGCTGTATCTAGATTGTAGAAAACCGGGGAAGGTGACAAATGGACCACGGCGGCCGCGAGAACGGCGACTAGAATCAATTCCCAGCCGAACGTCCGACTTAGGAGGCGCCCTTATAACGCACGTTAAGGCTGACCATTGTTCTAAGTCAGCCGGCGCCGCCGCACACGCGAAGTGGACATCGGTGTGATGCAGCGTACGATAAAGCTGCATGCGCTATCATTATGTCGCTGCGAAACGACCTATAAACTTCGATTTTTTGGAACGGTGGGATAGGACCCTCTACGCCGTTACAACAAAAGGGCTCTTCATGATTGAAGGTCTTCGTGAGACGAGCTATTTTCTGCTGGGCGTGACAGAATTTGACGGGTACGCCGTACGAGCAAGGAAAATAGGGCTTGCGGAATCAGGCACTTCTCGCTCGTCGCGATTAGATATTAGGTTTGTACGGACATTCAGCCCATTAACTGTATCGGCCAGTCGACCACATTGACCGATAGGCTATACAACGCTGAGAGCACTATATTCGAGCGAAACAACGCTGAAATGTTATGAAATCTCGACTCGGAAATCGTCGCCTATGGTGTCAGGCTACCCACGGCCGCATATATGCGAAATCGTCATGCATAGGTTGTGTTGACCGACGTATCAAACATATACGTTAGCGGTGAGGCCATCCTGCGTACGATGGCGAGGAAAACGCATTTTCCATCCGTCTTGTGGAGTATCGAAAAAAGGAGAACGCTGTCTACCCATTCCGTAGACACGTCAACAGGTGGTCAGCTGTGGGAACCGGCATGAGGGACGCTCTCTCCCTTTCTCTCTCTTCTGGCGCTAAGCAGGAAGCACGCATTATTACCGAGAGATGGCTAGTTCGAGCCAGCTAAAAGGCTCTGCCCGAAAAAGCTTTCCTCTTATCCATCGAACCCTCGGCGCCTGGAGCCGCCTAAAGACGCTGCGGGGCCGTCTGCCGTAGTTTCACTGCGAGAAGCCCACTCGACCGCTTTGAGTATGTCTACCCCAAGTGTATGCATTACCAGCCCCGACAGATAAAACGACAAGGTGTTCCATTCGGCCAGGGCGCCAGCCGTTCGAAGATACCTGTAGCAACGGCGTACGTCTAGCTAGACTGGTACGGCAAACACATCCTGTTACAGTCGCATTTCGTTCGCAGCCACATGCTCGTCACGACCTGAAGGTACGTCCCATTGAATCGAGAAGCAGCTGAAGTCATTTTGCCTTTGGGGCATCTTTTCGCGCTCGGGTCAGTGTACGTATGGCAAGCAGCCCTTGTTTGACGTCGACATGTGACGCTGAAGTGAGTCGTTAGACAGCATTAGGATGAATAAGTCTTATTTCCAGTGGATGGTGTCGCCGTGCGTTTTGTCCCCAAGTGCAGACTACTAGGCCTAAACGCTACGCGTGTGCTCTACTTAGGGCGGACAATACATTTCGTTCGGTTTGAGCATTACACAAGATTGGTTCTTCTATGGGAAAACCGTAGCGACGACATATGCGCTCGTGATGACTATTTAAGGAAAGTAGGTAGGTAAATGGTAGCAAGTCTAATTAGCAAAAAAAAAGAAAGATATCGTTTCGACAATTCGGACGAAGTTTGCTTGCTCCCATATACTGCCTAGCGGGAGATAGAAAAGTACGGTTTACAGCAGCGTAAATTCAGGTGAATGGTTTCCAGGTTTGCGTTCGGCGAGCGGGAGAGCATGGTATTTGCGTCCTGTCTTGCTCACGGTGTAGCGCGAACCTCAGTTGCGAGATTCACCTCACCAATGGCGGCAGCCTCACTACCACGCAAGGGAGTCGATAGTAAATGTTAAAGACGAACAACTGAGTTTATTTAGGATAGCCGCACACAACAGCACCGTTGACTACGATCGCCACATTGTCAAGTCGCAAAATAGAAGCGACCTTTAGTAGATATAATATGCAGATGTTTGCACGCAATCCTGAAGGCTGTTGTTAATGAACAGAGGCACCTAGCCCAGCTATACCAACGACGCGGATACATATCCAGCGTTTCTCGATTTATGCAATCCCCAAAAGCAACATAAATTAATTATTCAGCTATACTGGGACAAACAGTGCACTCAACGGCATTTCATCATGCGTCTATTCTCACGGCTACTCACTTATTGTGCCAGTTAAAAAAATGGGTTAGGCCAAACATTGTAGAGGACCATAAGAGAATCAATAGGTTGCGGAAGATCTCTCTTTTGTTGTCAATTCTAGCAAAAATTGTCCTGTCAGACATGGCACGACATCACCAACGACTTAGAAACAATATAATTGAGTTATATATGGCCCAGCCCGCGTGAAATATTGTCAGTTATGACTAGAAAAAGATCCAGCCTTTTATCTGAAACATTGACTCTGTTTTGCTTACCTTTATGACCCTTGGTAGCGGTGACAGTACCGTTATAAAACATACAAAGCGGTCCTTGAAAGAAGACGAATATGGTATTTGTTCAAGACACTTATAGGAAATGCAGCGGCAACCGAAATCGTTGTAAAGACCGCTTAAAATACATAATAGAACGCGTTCTACGCAAACAAGTGAAATACCTGGACTGGTCGATTTGCAAGAAATTTTATTGGCTACCATTCACCGGCTTTTTCTAGCGCTTTTTGGATTTTGTGTCGGGTGCAGGCATTGATATCAACATTTGACTCACTAGTAAGAGTACGAATCGACTTTCAA
>MNPL01015529.1:940-20728 GCA_002081605.1 Tropilaelaps mercedesae | reverse complement strand
ATATATATATATATATATATATATACATATATATATATATAATAAAAGAGGAAGTACAGACATGCACGGTTTCAGTTGGACGAGTCTGCCGTTGTCTCTCCATGCACCACACCAGTCGAAGCTCCTATCACTTGTATTGATGTTCACATGCATCTTATAATTCTCTTTCATGTGCTTGGCAAAATCGCGAAGAAAGACGCGTGAGGCCGCATTCTCATAGAACGGCGCATCAATGTCGAAATATCGTCCAACCGAAATATCCGTGAGGCAATCCTTCAAGCCCATCGCTCTCAATCGCTTTGTATCTAACAAGAACGACCAATCCATATTTTCCTTTTAGTAACGATGTTCACGTTTCGCTGTAAAGGGTGAAATACAATTTTGTTTTACCTATTTATGTTCGAATTAGGATGCAGCTTGTTGACGGGGCAAACAGTACACTCGCAAACCATATATTTTCCGCCGTTTTACTATCAGTGAATAGTAATTTGGATAGATTGACATCGCTTCGCTTTTCCTGTTAATCTGAGCCAGGCTCTCGAAATGTATGCTTTCGCAATGCTCTTCCAAGTTTTTTACATTGATAGTAAATGTCGTCAAAAAACAAATATCTGCGACGGTTTATCCTAACGGTGTTAGGCACTCTACTTGCGGCTCCGGTACAAAATAGTATTGTCATTCCTACAATAGAATTATACTGACGCTGTAGTCAAGCTGGTAGCATCTATAATCATTTTATTACCGTTTTTTTTGTCGACTCTCAACATTTTATCCGTAAAGGGGTACGGCATATTTGTTGCCAATACCGTATTTCATGTTTATATATAAATATATAATATATAATAAATATATAAATAATTTAAGACGGTGATTTTTTCCGACCTATTTTGTTTTTGTTAAATTTACCGATTTTAAAAAGGTCGGGTATGTTTCTCGAAAACTTCGTGAAAAGCATCTGGTTTCAACATGAGAGGCCAAGTTTGTCACTAATTTGCAAAAACTAGTTGGTTTTTGCTTAACCCTTTCGTTCGAGAAAAACCAACCGATACTCAATTGGACAGAAAAATAATACTCTCGAGTATGCTCCGGTCCATTCCTCCATCCTTCTAATTGCTGCTGCGATTAAATTCAGCTGCGTCACGCCGACAAGAAGACACGTGGCACTGTAGTGCCTCTGTAACCACATATAAAAAAGTCTGTTCCCAATTGTTGCAACCTCAAGATGATCTTTTTCGCCTGATTCCATAAACTTGGGTGTTTGGCTTCTACGTGTATCAATTGCCACGGCAGACTGTCGGACGCATACACTCTTCCCAGTTTCTCTCTTCCTCCGATGCCCTCTGGAGAGAGAAACTACCGTCGCAACGGTTGCTACCACAACAGTCTCCTTGATAGACCCAGCTGGTAGACCGCAGGAGAGACACTAATTTATCGCAATCGGCCTCTGTGTAACTTCAAACCGGCCAACCTGCTTTGTACTACTCACTTAACAAACAGTTTAACCTGGTCGCTACGTAACGGCAATGATGTTTGCCCCAAAAAAGGAAATCATACGAAAAACAGGACCATGACCCATACAGTGTGCATATGCCCTCCGGTTATATACGGGTTGGCCCGTTTCACAGAGCAATGACCCGTGTTTTTGGTGTAGGTCCAGGCACATTCCTGCTTGCCTTCATTTGGACAGTGTCCACTATTGTCGCGTTTTTCTTCGCTAAATCGCGCGGAAATTAGTACGTATATACTACCGAATCTATCGAAAGTCATTGATTACTGAGAGACACTGAGCCACCCCGGCTTCACATTGAACAGCAAGATCCAAAGGACCCCTATTTCATTGCTTGCCTGGTTTACTTTTGACTGGAGTGAACTGGATACTCAAATTGGCTCTTCTTGTGTTATGTACAGTAAACCTGCCAGTCGAGTATTGACGCTAAGGGTTTTCACCACTATGACAAAAAGCAGATAATTTATACACTCAGCGTGTATAAAGGTGCCATGTATAGAAATACACGACGCACATGGATGCATATATATAATTATGGAAAAGGCACGCTTGTCACCAGATTGACTAGAAACGAAGCCATTAATACTCATTTCAAGGTTTCAGACGCCAAGCCGGTGCATATTTTTATTTCGGGACATACGATGGACAAGTGTGTGGACTTTGTTTCCAGCCAAATTTGAGCAGTATGTCTAAAAATATTCACTGCTATCTCACCTTCCAGCGCTCCGGGACTTGGTTGCTATGTGCTATCCCTAGCTACCACCAGCATCTTGGTTTCACTTCGTAAAACCCGGGAAGGTTCATCAATCCATGGATACGACGAGGATCTTGGATACGATCGTATGTTTATACCGCGAGTATTCCTGCTTACATTTGTTATTGTAAGTTTACGGTTTTATTTTTCTTTTTTTATAGAAAAAAAAAAAAGCTGAAATGAACACTGAATACGAGCGTCTACTCCAAACCAACTTCCAAAACTAAAGGTGTTGATTAGAAAACTCTAAAGCAAACCTATTGAGCCGAGTAGCAATTTGACGAACGAATCTTACAACTGTACTGACGGTCCAGCTGTCGGATTCAGCAATATTGATGCCGACTTATCATATCCAACATAATTTTGATGGAGCGACTGGAAGGCCATTTAGATACGCGGGCGACTTTTTCCTCATCGGCTCCTTTATCAAGGTGCTAGCAATACACGTTGACTCGAGCTCTTATGCTTATTCTATTTGTCTGGCAAACAATATTTTCAACAGCTAATGCAAAAGTATGTTTGCTGTAGACACCCATGCCCCGAGAATATTTTGTCATGTTCCGATATCCGAAAATCGTTAAGCATGAATTCTTCTAACCAAACCTGAATCTGATCATCGGTCGATAGGCTTCATAAGAAAGGCGGTATGTTTGGACTGATCAGGGTGCTTCAGTATTTGCGTAAAATTGTGGCTGATCACACAAACAACAGCGAGTAAGAACGCTGTTTTCCTAGTGATAATTAGATTAACGTTTTCGGCAATTAGCGACGCCTCTCCTAGATCAATATTATCTACGGACTGTTTAGCGTAGTAGCTACGATGCGGCGCATGTTCACATTTTTCTTTACGTCTTTTGCAGGCGTCAACCATTGCAGGTGTAGTTGGTCTGTACACGACGTGGTGGACACTCCCGCAGACAGCCATGACTTCTAAGCCAATTCGATGCCGTAGGCGAGCGAGCAGCACAGCAAATAATTCCCAATATACGATGACGTGGGCGAACATTACCAAAGTTGATAACGAAAGCCAGCCGCCGGTTAAGCGAGACAATTTCATCAATCGGCAAGATGAGATGAATCGCCTTCGCAAACGATATTGAAAGGCTTACATTGCCTTTGCATAATAAATATGTGTCTGTACACGGATACGTGCTGATCCGTTCTATCCATTTAATGTAGAAATTTATGACCTGCCCTAAAAACGCGCTCAAGACGATAGGAGCAAAAGGGGTCTAAACAGGTGCCTTACGTAGCACCGCGGTGCTTTAGCAATTTCAATGTTCCGTCATAACATGTCGCCAAATAATTAGATGCAGGATTTCTTCATTTTTTTATATTAGTATTATCTAACAGGCACGTACGTCATGTGCTATCAGGTTTTGGGATTTAACTTAGAACCTTACGATAATTTAGTAAACACTTATTGACGTTCAAAAATCCGATAGTACGGCCAGGCGTGTATAGTTGATTATTAATCGATGAGGCAAAAATGAAAACCATCCCTGTGTCGTGTTTTCTCTCATCATGTATGCGATTTACTCTCACGTGGGTCAACGCACATTGACTAATAAATAGTAATACAGTATATTCAAATAGAGCCACTCTTTGCCACCGCTGGACATTCATCTTGCAACATAGTGGAGAGTAACTGAGAATTTGCGTGTCAAATGATCTCCAAAACAAATTTCCGAAATAGAGCAACCAAACCGTTCGAATCTGGGGCACGTCTGTCGGTGCGTTTCATAGATTGCCATCTGTGTCAACCAGGGAAACTTTCGTTAAGATTAAGTTGAGAAAATTGTCGTTCACTAAACCCCTTGCCAAACAAAGTGAGAATAAAGACGAATGCGCTACTGGTATGCGCATGGCGACAGGATCTACACCTTGAGTGAAAAACTTTCAGAATCTAATTCGAGAGGAGACATATTTAAATTTGACTGACTGGGACTTGTTGATTGACCTACTGTACGAGACGTTTGAACTGTCTATAAGTGTTCTATATCCTTCCGACTGCCTCTAGACTTTTACTCTCTTCTAATTCCTGCCATTACACGTGCGAGACGGGGGTAGGGCAGTTGACTTGTAATGTTCGGATGGTGCGATTAGCCGTATGTGCACTATAAAAAAAGACACGCGCCAGGAGAGAGATGATGTTATTAAATGGAGTTCTCTTAGTTCGAGTGAGAACCAAACACGTGGCTACATCGGTAGGTCGCTCTCATAATGAAAAATTACCTGGACTCACTAGTGGATAGGTCTAACACAAAGCAGGGGTGCTCATAGACAAACATATGAGAAATTTAAGTTGCAAGCGCTCCTCGGAACAAACCAGCCATCTGTGTGACGGTCGCTCGGTGGGTTTACAGTTAGATAACATAAAAAATGCTGTTTTCGATATTTTACTTAAATAATAAAGGCTAGAAACATTTTAAAGTATTTTATTCTTTCTATTTTTAGCTTAAAATTGATGTGAGCCAATATTATTCTCAATGATCGGTATCAATTAGAGTCACTCGAAAGGACTGAAACGACTTTCCAATTTTTTAATGGCACTTCCGTAAAATTGTTATCGATCTTGTTTGGTCGCGGTCAGAAGATCCGTTGGAAGACCGTGGTCCGGATTCAACCAAACAAAAACATGAGATGTAACGTTTGAGACAGTCACGCTATTGCAAGGAAAATTTTTAAAAGTATAATCTCGCGTCACCAAAATATTTGTTAAACCTCAATGTCTTGCGATTGCCGCCGACGGATTTTCTTTCATTCCCGGTGGTTTTCTTTTTAATATGTAAAGGTCCGCAATCTTTACCATACTTTTTAATACACTCTAGATCACAGTCATTATTTGTGTGGTGTTATGATACTTGACATACTTAATGCAAACCAAATCACCTTTACACAAACGAGTGTAAAATTTGAACCAGAAATGTTTTCTTTGATGTTTGAAATAGTCAAACATGGAAATCATCTGTTACAGTAATTGTTACACGCACACCACCGATTGTTGGGCGGTGGCCGCACCGACTGCGCCGTACAGATGATGGCACCCTCTGCTCGCGCTTGAGTGAGTCCCATCTCTTTGTTTGAGCAATGCCATTCAACGCGGCTCTTCCTGCTTTGGCGCCTTGTTCACTGCTGGGTTTGGCGACGGTTTTTCTCTTCGCTACGGCTGGCACGACTGCGCCAGCAGCCGGTCACAACGGACGGATACAACGTCCAGGTTACTCTAGTCAAAGCGGCGACACCCTACCGAACGTCACAGTTGTGTAAGCCAAACTTCATACCAATGAGAAAAAGCGTTTAGCCAGCAGTTGTGCGGGTGCGCCGTCTGTGTACATTGGAAAGGAAGGAAAATTGACAAGTAGGACTGTCTAGATTGCGAACCTGCGGATTCAACAAATCAAACAAAATTAATCGCGTTTGTCAAGATTTGCCGAGTACGAACAACTTGCTTGATGAGTCCACAAAACATAACGGATGTCGACCGCAGTAGATGTAAGTTAGCAAATAGGCATTTTGTCTATTTCAATTCATCGAATGTGCGCATGTTTACTGTCGGCCGACGTCTAGAATAAACGCAAAGAAATAAAATAATATCATCAAAATGCGTTTACTTATGTAATAGTAAACGTAAATACCAAGTTGAAACTTTAAGCCACAAAGATACAGCTCTGGAAACTTCTTAATTACGACTTGAAAATGGCACTGGCGAGCGAATATATACTTAAGCGATTAAAATTATACTTTATCTGAAAAGTGGAGATACTTAATACCATGGACAGTTAAACGAAGGTTTTCACTAATAAATTAAGATGATGCAATGCAAAAGTATCAGGAGGACGGCGTTTTCCATTTAGCTTTTAGATTTAGTAAAGCTGAAAAGGCCCACTATGTGCTATAATAATTTACAAAAACGTTAGTCCGTAATACCGCATACCATAGGTGACATGCAGAAACACAAAAACGAATTCAGAGGTTCGATCCCCACGGTTGCACATTTATATTTATGGGGTCTGTCTTATAAAGCAATGTAAAGGCAGTACTACGGAGAAAGCAGTTTAAAATATATTCTCTATAGTAACAGTGCCTTCAGTATGTCAGAGTAATATAATTGGTGCGCGTTGCTTTAAAATACCATGACGCCATTCAGAGTTTTTCGTCTAGACAAAGTCCAACTAACAGCAGAGAGAAATGAATTTCTACTCTCCAAATCGCCCCTGCGTTTAATTTCAAAGTAGAATTATAACCTCCACAAGATTACATGCTAAGCTAAGCCAAAGTTATTTGACAGCTTAGAAATCACTTGTTTTTCTGTTGTCTTGCTCTATGCAGTTCTATTTTGATTTCTAGCGTTGTTTTGACAACCAACGTTAGCTAAAAGATGACTCTGACATTGTTTGCGTGAGATGGCGTTAAGGGCGTACAGCATCCAAAGCCTCTGTACCGCTGGGAGCCGTGTCTTCATAACCTATAGTGCAAAGACGAGATTCTCACGGTGACACTTTTGTTGTCCATCAGGGGTCGACTTCGACGAAGTTCAAAAGTGCTTGGGCGACCACGACTTCGTTATTGTGGACGTCCGTCAGCCGGCGGAGCTCCAATGCGAGGGCAGGATTCAGGGTAAGAAATTTCATTGTACCTATGGATTCAGCTAAGCACCTTAGTAACAATTGTACAACTAAGTCTTACGAAAAGAGAAATAACTACAGATCTATTCCGGAGTTGGGGTGCTTTATGCTTCATTGTCTGCCACATAGATGTCTCTAGCCGTCTACCTTATGAGAGTTTATGAGTATTGTATGTTAGCCATCTTTACTAGCCTAGGAAATTTAGATATATCTCTCGCAAAGCCAAGACGTATAGGTACGGCGAGCCTATCAGTACCAACAACTGACAAAAATACCTGACACTAAATGTCGTCCTTTACGTCTACGGCATGCAGGCACTATAAACGTTCCCCTTGGCGACGTGGCCTCCCAGTTTGGCGGAGGTGCAGCCGCCCTTGCGGAGAAATTGGGCCGACCAGTGGCTGAGGATGGGTCGAATGTCATCTTCCATTGCAGAATCGGTGGTCGCGCCACCAGGGCAGCGCTGGCTGCTGACAAATTCGGTTTCACAAAGTACGATCCATGTATTTATTGAAGTTGTTAGCTTGGATCTGAGCCGAAAAAATCACAACAACGCCTATTAGTGGCTTAGCCATGAATCATATCATGTCAGTCAAATGAATTTAAAACGAACGCTCATTGTGGCTTAACACACAGCGGAGTATAATGCTCTCCCCATAGTGAACTGATCATCAGCTAGCGTGGAAAAATAGCTTGAAACAAGTTTATAGTGCAGTCGAAGTTGCTTACGTAAGAACTGTAGCGTTTAGTACAGCATAAAACGGTTTGGACGCCTTATAAACACCAATTGTTGATATGCAATGGGCGTTCGTCAAAGAAAATTCTTTGGTTACACATATTCGTACGTTTTCAGATCTCGTGTATACAAAGGAAGCCTGAAGGACTGGATGAAAAAAGGAGGTGCTGTGTCGAAAGAGTCTGCCCCTTTGTGAGCGATTTTGGCCTGTTGCCTCTATGTTATGTAGTACTTTCGCGTTTGGCAGGACACCGACGAGTGATCCGGTGTGGTTCATTATTCTGATTGAGATATTTTGCTATTACTGTTAGCTCTACATGGAAAGAACGTGTACTGATTGCTTGCGCAGGAATGCATGAGCTTAAGTATTTATCCTAATTTTTTTGTAAATTATTATTTTATTTCGTGTGCTAAATTCACGTGGTTGGACTTAAGTTTCCTAGACTGGCTAGACATGTTCGAAATAAGCAGTCAACATGCCATAAATGTTATGTAAGCTAAGATTCTATGTAATCGAAAACATTCACATTCAATATAGGTAAAAACTCTACATAATATATATATATATATATATATATATATATATGCCTAACTATCTTCGTCGTTCAATGACACACCAAGTAACCGTAACTTACGGTTGTTCGCCTATTGGTAGCACAATGGTACATATTAATTTCAGTTGCCAAAAGCATTAATGGCTACTTCAAGAATCGGCAAAACAAGGATATTCTTCAATTTATATTTCAATAACTTCATACGGATTTGTTAAGCGTTGTCGTCAAATGAAATAAAAATAAAAATTGGGAGTGTCTTTGATCCTAGACAATAAGTGACGTTTATTTTTAAATCGGTTGTCGGTTACTCGAAATGTAGAAATCTCAAGGACTCTTTCCCTAAAACCAGTCAAGTGATCGTACGAAATTTTGATAAAGTATTGTCTTCATCGATGGTGTGTAGTTAAAAGAATGCGGCGGCTTGAAAAGCGCTTGTTTTGAACTAACATTATATTAATTAATAAGAACAACAATAGCAGTGGTAATAAAAAAATTATTATAATTATTTCATATGTGTATGCTGATATCACACAGATTAAAAACACAATCTTTTTCTATATAGAGATATATATGTATTAGTGGTTACATTTAAATTTATTGGTTGTACATTCTTCGCATACGCTAGAAAATCACATAGTCAATCGTTCATCCCCTTGTTCTTTACCACCCGCCAATGTTATCGCGAGTTTCAAAATCGATACCAGTCGGCCCTATGGCAAAATCTTGTCTGCCATTTGCATTAAACTCAGCAATTCGTCCCTCCGTTCCACGTGTTTTCGACACATCTGTCCACGTATGACATTCTGTATTGGCATTGGTCCTATTTGCCTAGTACCTCGCTCATTCACACTCAATCGTCGCGATTAGTTTTCTTTCCATCCTTTTCGTAGATACACGTCATTAGTTACGTGGCGACTCCTTTACGCCGTCAATATGCCTAGTTCTTGATTACCCAGTGAGGCGCGGGTATGAGCCGGCCTTTATATACAACTAGTGAGCTCGCTATATGTTATGTATATATTTATAGGACTATGTATATATACCCAGTCTGGTGGTGAGCTTTCATCTTGTGTCGTAGCGTGTTTTCACGTTGCCAACAAGTAGCACGCTGTACGATAGGTTTGCGCATATTCAAGTATACTAGGTATGTGCACGTCGTCACATATGTGTTTCGTCATTGTAAGACGCTACCCTGCGTGGCTATTTAGCGTGGCATACAAGCCGACATATCTCCACCGATCAACTCCATAGCAATTTTACATAGCAGTTCAGAATAGCTCCATGGTTTCCTATTGGGCACCTATCTTCATCACGTTGTCAGGTCGGCGCTACGTTTGCGCTTTGGCATTTGTCCTAGCGAATTCAAAATTTCGCGCCTCCGCAAGTAACGCAAGTCCATGAACAAAAGAAACTATATAAGCATTGTAGACTCCACAGCACGTCCACTATCTTGGGATGTGGTTAACAACCAGTAGAAAAAGCTAACCTAGCAAGCTCTATCAGGATTTCTATAGAAAGATAGCGGCGATGGGACCAATTGGGACAGATGCACAGGATCATAGAGGTGATAATATCCGCGTTCCTCGCGGTGCACACACGGCAGGGATAAAACATCCGAGCATCCGAGCGATAAAACATCTCTGGTAGCTGCTTTGCACCAGTCGTTAGATAAGCGGCCATGGCGCATGAATAATATCTATTTAGGAGGAAAGGTAATCAGTCTCCACAGAGTCAACATCCCTTCTGTGAAATGGACAACCTGAGTGGCTGAGTTAAGGATTAGGATGTGGGGATTCCATCGTCAGCTGGAAGTATAAACGTCTGCTCTTCGAGGAACGACAATGCACAAGCTTAATGCGACGTGGCCCACCACAGATTCGGTCTGAACGTAAAGTCACTAAGAGGTACTACTTGGCATATCGCCGAACAACTCTCATATCAAATCACACGCTTGGTACGTATTCCTGTATACCTAAAGCTGAAACTTCCACTATCACTGATAGTTTCGACGTGTACTCCCTCATCGAAGCGGCTTTAAAATGCAGGTAAGCGGGTACCTTCCAGCGGGACGCCGATTACGTGCAAGAGAATCTCTCAACAGTCAAATATGGAGAGTGATAGACGTTTCAGTCATACTCCTATTATCTTTGAACGTCCGCCAATCGGATCGGGTTGTGAACTAGCGTGAGCATCTGCGTTTTTCCTATCTATATGGTCGTACGCACCTATCCGTTAATTCGTTAATCCGTTAACATTCGCCCTCTACCAAGTTCTTGGCAATGCTGGTTTAGCATATCATTTCGTTTATCAGCGTAGCTTAATATGAAACTGCAGCCCACACTCGGCGCAATAGCAAACGGTCACTTTGCGTGAGCCTGTTACATCGATACACCCAAACTCGTTGCTCCTCTGACAGAACCGCAATGGATTCTATGCCATGGCCTGATCATCTAATCAGAGAAATTGAAATTTCCCTAAGAAGATGGGGCTGCAGGACAAAATTTCTTGGTGCCCACGCGAACTGGAACTCTGTGCTACATTTTGCATTACATAAGTAGTCATTAAGAGGGAGTTGGCTGGTATTGTGATATTAGTTTTGAGCCTATATGGTCCCAGCTATTCGACATAGACATATGCTACATTTTCGTATCGTCTAACCTCATTCAATCATACATTCTTTATTATATAGATCATGGAGCGTTCCGTACATCTGTGCATCCAAGTGTGCGCTGCAGCTACTAGTCTATTTGTCATTTATTTGCTTCTATATGTTTCCTTATAGATATAATCATCCGTAAAGCATACAATACCAAAGGAAATAAATAGACCATAAAGCAGAAGTATCCCACAGAACATTTGCAGGCATGTTCTCAATGTTACATTCATAGTAATAGTAATTATGTGTTTAACTATAACACCACAATGCTCATTCTAGGTCGAGTTGTGTCTTGCTGCACGGTTTATATACTAGTAGTAGTAATTCATAATATTACATTAAAGGGCAACCAAGGTGCTGGCAATCATTTGGTGCGGGCAGCGTCAGCGCAACGTGGACTCACATTCTATTAAAGAATGTCATTTAGTAACCAAGGACATGACCGTTGTTATAAATCATTATTAAATAACTAATTAACAGAAAACGGTGATAGTAATCTGCTACAGTCTAGATACACAAGTGACTGTGCCGCAAAAATGCTGGCCAAAAGACGAACCCAGTCGCGTCTAAGACAACTGTCCTGTGAAAAAACCCAATAATAGTCATTCTGTGGCCATTCACATTCTGCATCATGTCATTATTTACTCATCGTTTACACGTATCGTTCGTCACTAATAGGACCCGCAGGGTGGCACAAGTGTCTATACATTGCAGGAGCATGTTGCTCCTCATTAGTCTCCATTTCATTAATTAATCAGGTGTGCCTGGCGGGTTAACTAAAAGAGAACTCAACACAAATAGGATGCTAGCGCATTTTCACTTGTTCTTGACACATTCAAGTGTATGTACTAATGCATACACGCGTGTGCGTTCAGATATGACCACAAAGCATGTTCGTTCGTCTCTCTTAATCGTGTTAACTTAGAAACGACTAGATATGTAAAAACGGCGTTACGCATAACTAACGATCCACAACCGTCTCTGCCATATTTCTATTATTGGCTTTTTACTCCTCTAAAATTTTCCCTTGTTTATAAAACATTTTTTGCTCAAAGCAAACCGTCTGCGGCTTGTGTTATATTGTTCGTTGTAAGCTGACCTCAAACAACCAATCTATATACTCTAAATTCTGTACTATTATATTATAATGATTTTTTTACTAGATTTCGATCATTTGTGACGGCGTGGAGTACTGTGGTTAGTTTCGCCCTTTTTAGTAAGTATTTAGCCCTGTTGATCAACGAATCCAGGGGAGTGGTAGAAAATATGACGAAATAGGGCAGTTTCGTTTTAGTTGAAAAGTTCGTCATGTCATGGAGGTGTACAGTCGAAGATCGTTACGGATACCGACACAACTACTACCATGCCTGTGCTATTATCCTCTACACCATTCGTCCAATTTTTTCCACTTTTTGCTTTCTGGTTAGCTCTGTAGAATGTAGAAAAGCTGATTACATAGAAAGTTCATAACTGCTTAGCGATATCCCTAAGGCCTGCCCTATTATGTCACGTCTACAAGGGAAAGCAATCGACTACCTTAAGCTGCTGCATTGTACGTCAACCACCATAATCTACAACATTTTGTTTCATTCTTGTTATGTCCCATCCACTAAAACATTACGAAATTGCAGAGCTGCTCGGTTTAGAACAAACTTTCATGTGCTTTGAACAAGATGATTTTTCGTGGCTGCCTTTACCATCTCGTAGTATGATAATAATAATAATAATAAAATTGAGATCGACCACCAGAGGTTCATGCCACCATCGTGATTCCACAAAAGTAACAGATGGTGAGCAGAGGCCTATCGTGAAATTCTGACACTCACAAGTGACCCGACTAGCGGTATTATTGCCTCAAACCGCTTCTCGATACAAGCTCACAAATCAACAAACGAAGAATCGACGGCAGACAGAATGACAATAATCGCAATGTTTGGAGGCCGTAGCCGAGTCCTGGTATACGTTTGTTGTTCATGCTATAAACTCACATAAATTTAAATTGCGCGGTTAAATTGTTGCTTGCGCTAGGACCTGTCTTAACTACATTGAGCGCCACCAACTGCATAGTTTCGCCAGACCCTCAGGACTGCTATCGTCAAATTGGTTATGTTTTACGTGTCGTACTATCAGCTCTGTACACACTTGACCAAAACGGGAGTGTTATCCGACTAGCTATCCAGGAATAGAAACGTTATCGCGCGACTAAGCGCTAGTGAGTAGAATACGCACTTCGCAAACGCCGGCCGCTGAGTGAATTTCTAGCGGCATCGGGCGAGGCGATTGATGGATATATCATGTGTTTCCTACCAATTTTAGGTAATGATCCATTATATTCGTCCTGTAAGTCGGCCAAAGCGAACAAACGACCTGATCGACATCGATCATTCATGCAGAATCATGTAAAATCTGTCCGCACAAGAAATTCGTGATGTATGCCGTCGTGTGTCCGCGACATTTGTCACATTTTAATAGATTCAGCTTTTTATCGAAGATATTGTTCACGCCTTGCGTATTCGGTGTTATTTTGCGGTGTTATTTCCTAGCCGATCGTCGGCTTACGGCCTCCAGTCACGTAGATGTGACCCTAGTGGATTATTAGCGATGAGCCAACCAACTGATCACTTTCTAGGACTAACAAGTTGCTTCAGTCAATCATGTTGACAAACGACACAGGAAATAGGGCTTTCTTCCCGTTTCCGCCTTGTAGCATGCCTTCCATCCAATCCTCGTCTTCCGTCTTCTCCTTTGTAATCAGTATAATATCGCCCTCGTTGAACGAGAGCTCGTCGTCGGCATCCGCTCGGCAGTTGTAAAGTGCCCGACAGCGTCGTACCTGCGCATTCGTTGTAGATTGTTGCTCTGAACCAACGACGGTCGTGGAGCCCGTGGTCGCCGGAGAGCCACCGGCGACAACGGTCTCAAGCTTGGCACCTGTCATGGAATGCATAGAATAGAAAGAAAAAGGTGCACATATTAATGATTATAAATAGCAGCATTATCCGTATGGGGCATTCTGCCAAAAAGTTAAAAGAACAGCGTAATTACAAAAGTGAATAACTTTGTTGTTATTCGGCACACAAGGTTTTCGTCCCAACCCGAGCTAATAGGATCATTAACAATAACTCTGAACGCAAACTGTCTGCTTACTGACCGTTAATCGGCGGCTTTGGTGGTGGCGGAAACTTTGGCCGTTGTACTTGCGTTCCCTGACCAGTCGTTGCCGTCCGTCCTAGCGTTGACGTGATTTCATCGAGCAGGCTTGGACCTCCGACGGTCGACCCAGTGGTTCCGCCTCCGATGTCCATTGACAGATTTCGCTTGTGCGGCGCCCCCCGAGCGTACGACCCTGATTGACCACTTTGTGGGGGTTGGCCTGTGGTTGTTGAGCTGACAGAGGTCGTGCTAGACGCCGGCGTTGAGCACGATAGCTGGCCAGGGGTGAACATCGGATCCGACGGCGAGCGGTTATGCTTCCCAGGGGTGGACGTTGCCAGCAGCTGTAGCTGAGGCGGATTCGGTGCTGTCCTCTTCTTTACTGATCCGGGTGTATGAGAGTGTGTCCCTGCCCCGGCGCACTGTGGCGCTTTTTTTCGGCTCAACGGTGACTCGGCTCGGAGCAGGTCCGTTGATATTACTGATGAAGGACGGGATCCTCGAGCGCGCCATTCGTATAGCTGAAGTTATAGTGATACACAGTCCAGGCAAAACACGTTTAGTAATATATATGAGGCGACAATAAATGAGGTAAAGCATGGGGTATAAGCAAATGCGAAACTATGATGGCCGACACTAATAGTGCACATTTTGACTGAACTATACACGCGGACATTACCACAATCATAACAGCAGGCCGATATAGCAGAAAAATAAGTTCTCCGAAGTAAGATTTATACTTATTTATGTACCGTTACCTTTTCGTCTGTGTATTCGTCGTCTGAAAAATCTGTGGACCCGTCGTCGGCCATTCCTGGTGCCTGAAGGCTGCCGAAGTCGAGATTGACATTCTCGAACAACGATTTCTTGTTTTCGGCCGCATGCTCTGTAACCACAAAAAGGTTGACTAAACCATTACAGAAGTACGTTGTAGTGAACAAACGATTTCGGGTGAAATTAAACTAGACCTCGAGATGACAATTGGCCCAGTTAACGGAGCATGTTTGGCTATCGTCAACTCCACCACCATCGATAAACGTGTGGCACACTCCTGTCGTTTCAAGATCTTTTCTCACTCATAGAATCATCGAAATGCATCGTACATGGAATGGAAATTTGGTTAACTCACGAACTAGTTCCAAATTAAGGTTATCATTCAAATCAAACAACACCACTGTTCAACCTCTCTAAACAGAGCTTCAATGACATCAACAATAAAGATGCACTATCAACTTAAAGACCAATTGAATTTGTACCCCACTCGTTATACGTCTATGCAGCTTAATATAATGCATCGTGTTTTCAGTACCCAATTAAGTTGGTGGGTGAATACACATGAACATTTTCCTTACCAGCAAAATACGCATTCCACGGAACACGAAAACAAATGAACATTTGCCTTACTGGTAAAATGCACACGCTACAAACAGCCGCTATGAATTGTATCCCACCCAGCAATCATGTAAATTTAATTGGCCAAAGAATTGTGCATATTCTGCAAAAGATTCTTGAAAAACTTACTTTTTCTCTTTACAAAATAATCAAGAATATAAGCCTAAAGTTAGAATGATTCATATACATTTTGTATGCTATTAATACTCAGGATGTCAAAGAATGGTAACTCCGACTAAATTAACTTTTCTAAATAACTGCCGTACAAATACAAAATGAATGACCAGTTGGAACTGTACACTAATTATTTGTCAAATTCAGATTTATAACAACGGTACCCTAAAACTGAATTCTTAAGGAGCACTTCTTGTTTCAAGCCCAAAATTGAATACAAGAGGGTAATGTATTAGGTGTACTGACAGTATAGACTGCCCACAGAAGTTTCGGCGAAATTTCTACGCCACCATAGTGCCCTGTGCACCGCCGTCTGATTACTAGTATTTAAATAACAACACAACTCCCCCTGAGAACTTGGGTGTATGCTTCCACCTAGATTACAGCAATTTAATCATTTACGCTGCTTGTGTCAAACGGCCACACAAATACATTCGTAGCGTTATCGACGCTCTGATTATTTTGCCATCCGGAACATCTCTTGACAACTCACCCAAAAGCTCGAGGCACTTGTCGTAGCCTTTCTCACGAGCGAGATCCGCTGCTGTCTTTCCTTCGGCATTTCGAGCAACGTATCTAGCTCCACTCTTGAGCAACAATTTAATACATTCTGTCTGTCGGAGCTGAACGGCAGTGTGTAGTGGGGTGTAACCTTCGGCATTTGCCACATCCGCGCAACCCCCACCGTTCTGTACGAGGAAGTCGACCAAATGTAGCGAGGTACCGTCCTCCTGCAAACAATTCAGTCCGCAAAAGCCAGCCAATCCCAATATATGAGAAAAGAAACCTTTCAACCTAAAACAGTACTCGGTGTGGTAAAAAAACGGGCGAGAAATATAAGGCAAATATTTTCATGGGGATTCTCGCAGGAAGAAACTCTGACCGACTCTCACCTATTCCGTGGGTGTGTCATGAAGCTCGCCTATGACATAACCCGCCATTGGATACAATTGGTTTTAGGGGGTTATACAGTGGTACAAAAATGAACATATGCAACAACAACCATGTAAACAAAGGCTATTGGACGAGCAGGACGATAGGGCCAACAAGATATAAGGTTGTATATACGTTATTGTGAAAAATGGGAGACAGAGTGCGCAACATTTAACGGCGGTTTCGCAAAAACGAGGCGTTCCTGTTACATGGGGGTCAGAGCACACACCTGTATTGATGCACGCAAATCTCGATAAAGTTGACTGTCAAGACAGCACGGATCATTTAAATGCATGCATGGTAGTCGGGTAGAATTGATGCTAGTCCGAACAGTTGAAGAATGTCCTAAGCTAGTTATATATCACACCTTCATACGCGCCTCATATGAGGTTATTGTTCATTCGTGTGAAATATCTCTATATGATAGCCGTCGCTGCCTCTTTGGTCATGGATTTGCACCTAGATGAACCGTGAACTGAAATCAGTATGTATGTGACAAAGAATACAGCTGTTTTGCTTCCACACGATAGATTGCGGTTGTTTAATGGACTCCTTATTTTACCGAGGTTTGGAAAATTAATTCTTTCAATGCGCTAGACTGACCGTCGAATGTAGGAAAGTGTTTTATAGAGCTCCAAGCCGAGCTTCCGATAATTAGAAGCTTATTTAAAACCGCGATCATCCTACCAATCGTGCGCATTTGGTATTTGAAGCGTTTAGCTTTTATCTGGCTTCCTAAACAAACGTTGTCGGTTGTTTATTTAGTGGTATATTTCTATTCGCGCTTACCTTTACAGTCATGGTCAAACTATCTGGTTAGAATAATGCAAACCTTTCCTGTGTATGGTCGTGATGTAATCGTTTTGGTTAGATAACAAAAATTTATTTTGACAATTCGCATATACCCTCCTTGCAATGCTAGCAATATGAGTTGAGTGTACAGTGACTGCATTCTGGACATTTTGATATTTTGTTGTCTGAAATCTAGTGGTCAAATGATAGGTTCTGTCGAAATCTGTTCGTTTAGTTTCGGGCGGGAATGAATATGTGTTCGGGTCAAACGTAGGTAACGATTAGTTACAATGTTAAACTTCGGAAGGAGCGATATTGGTGTACAGCCAACTAATTACTCTGTTGTTACGGCGCGGTCTTCTATTCGGGCAGAAGTCATTCCAATCGGCCAACCAAATCGAGCTAATCAACTGGCTGTTGTGCTCTCGGGCTCCACGCAAACTCAACGCTCTGCTCAAGGCAGACTCTTGACGAAGCACAAACACAGCAAACAGTTAAAGTGGTTAACTTTCCGACGTTTGCCTTCATGTGTTATTTAAGATGCATTTATCGGCAGATGAATTTACGGATGGTGACTTTCTAAGAAGTCGATGGGCACTTACGTATCCTGGGAGGACAAGGGGCTTCGAACCCTTTCGGTGAACTCTGACGCTGCCCTTTCGTTTCACCTTGTTTAAATGGCGTATCGAGTTAAGATTATGCTTATATAAAGTGGTCAATTCTCTATAAAGTTAAATAGGAGTGCACGCGATGCCAACACACGTTTGCTAGACTCCATAAATTCATACGGAGTTTACAATGAAGTGCGTATGGTGTGTTGCAAAATTATACGTAGAAAATAAACTAGTTACACCTTCCAGCTTCGTCATTTTCGTCGCGCAAGCGGAGGGTTTGGATAAACAATGATTATCTGAATCGTTAAATTGGTACGATTAATTAGTGAAACGAACATTGATACGGCAGAGCCCGGTGTCACGCCCTACCAAGTTCTCATTGTGTGCAACCTCATGTCCTAGATGAAAATGATCAAGCCGATTTTACGCCTCTTTATGCGGTTGCTAACCCCTACCTGTTTTATGGCAACATGAAGAGCAGTGTCCTTTGTGCTCTGGTGATTGGGCAGTGGCAACGAAAAGTCAACACCTTCGGCGAAACTTTGCAACAGCTGGTGGATTGATCGGGCCTGAATGGCCTGCTCCGTGTCCTGAATATCACGGACAGCAAAGTGAGTAGCATTTTAGGTTTAAAAAGCAAATATGGCATTTAATGTCGTAATTCTGGTAAAATGATCTTCCCTGCATCTAGTGACGGCATTCGCTTGTGGTACAATGACAAGAGAAATGTGTTTGTGGCTTATGGAGACAACTTTTCTTTCCATGAGCGATGTGTTCTGCAACTACAAAACGCGCACTCGTCAACTGGTTAACTAACAAAAGAGGATACTGCTCCTGCTACTCTTTCAAAGATATTGTTTTGTATTTTCCGTGTTTAATACCTGCAGGAGGTCTTGCATGGATGAACAGGTCTTAAGAACGAAGTCCCGATCAATGTACTTCGCACGGATAAATTCGGATCGTTCATCCATATTTGATGCCTGAGTCGGCCGCGCTACTGACCCGATAGTGGCTTCCATGACTTCGTTAAACGCGTGGTTGCCCATGACTCGGGCGAGAAGCAATTGTGAGGTACCCAAGTTGTCTAACGTAAGAGACTGTATACGAGATATGTGTACACCCATTTCACTGTAATTCATAAAGCAGTTCGTCACGTTAATTAAGCGTTATGGAATGCTATGTTGTACAAACCGGATACCTACAAAACAATAATAATTTACGCAGGTGCTGCTCTCATCTGTGAAGGAGATGTGTTTCGAAATATCCCTCCATCAACGTCATTAATTTACCTACATGTTGGCGCTTAGTTTTAGGTAGAAAGGTGCATGCACGCAAGATGCATTTTTGTATACATTTCTTCATTTCTGGAATTAAGAAATCCCAGTTCGTCTGTCCTGGACTCACCGATGCACACCACTGCACTCGATACACGTAATAATTCCAAAGTTAGTAGCTAGCCAGGTAACGTCCTTCGTAGAACCACAGTCCACACAGCGATCGTTGCCTGGTAGACTCTGCACCTGTCGAATGATCTGCTCTCGAAGTTCGGCACCGCCCGCGGAGTCGCTGAACGCCCTTCGCAATGCACCCTCTTTAACGTTAAGGAGCACGGCTTTCCAGGCTTCCAGATCCGCATCGTCCTCCGCTTGGAAGTGATACGTTCGGTTGTCTAAATCACATAGAGAATAACATTTAGACCCGACAATTAAAAATAAGAAATAACATTGAACTCGATATCATCATAAGACGTTCGGACTTCAGCATCACTAGATTTCGTTAATTGAGATAAATGCCCGTAACTTAGAGGACTTACAGGACATGTAACTTACAGGACACGAGATCGAAGCACCGCTGTCGTTCCTCGCCTTGATTCTGAAAGGGCAGTTTAAGCTGAC